>CALNHX010011916.1:0-28697 GCA_940337035.1 Agriotes lineatus
GTACTCATCAATATATTATAATTATATCTCTGGTGAGCGTGCCATCACTAACAGGTGCACAATTAGTAGCTTTGAATTGATTGTAGCGTATGTAGACGCTGTAGTAGTGCATTTCGATGTCATTTACCCATATAAAATTGCTGTATTATAGTTTTCTGCATCCAATAAATTCAAGTTCAATATTTTAGTATTCCGGTGGGTTAAAACGTCTGAAAAGCACGTTTTACAAAAATAACTACTAAAAATATTATTGTAGTTACTATAATAGCTGGTGCCGATCAAAGTATAATAATTTTATTCCTGGTAAGAATGCCATCACTAACAGGTGCTGAAGTAAGTGCCTTAGAATTGATTGTAGTGTGTGTAGACCTTGTAGGAGTGCATTGCGGATTTATTTAGACATATAAAATTACTGTGTTATATTTTTCTACATCCTATAAATTCAAGTTCAATTGTTTAGTATTCAGGTACGTTAAAACGTCAGAAAAGTACGTTCTACAGTAAATATTAGCTACTGGAAATATTATTGTGGCTACTGTAATAGCTGGTGGTGATCAAAGTATAATAATTTTATTCCTGGTAAGCGTGCCATCACTAACAGGTGCTCAATTAGTAACATCGAATTGATTGTAGTGTAAGTAGACGTTGTAGGAGTGCATTTTGAACTCATTTAGCTATGTAAAATTACTGTATTATATTTTTCTGCATCCTATAAATTCAAGTTTAATTGTTTAGTATTCAGGTACGTTAAAACGTCTGAAATGCAGATTTAAAGTAAATATTAACTGCTGGAAATATTATTGTAGTTAATATAATAGCTGGTGTCGATCAAAGCATAGTAATTTTATTCCTGGTAAGCGTGCCATCACTAACAGGTGCTCAATAACTCCCTTGGAAATGATTGCAGGGTATGTAGACGCAATAGGAGTGCATTTCGAACTCATTTAGCCATATAAAATTACAATAATATATTTTGCTGCATCTTAAAGATGTAAGTTCAATT
This sequence comes from Agriotes lineatus, assembly GCA_940337035.1. Classification (NCBI taxonomy): domain Eukaryota; kingdom Metazoa; phylum Arthropoda; class Insecta; order Coleoptera; family Elateridae; genus Agriotes; species Agriotes lineatus. The sequence continues at coordinate 1,004 of CALNHX010011916.1, forward strand.
GTTCAGTATTCAGGTACGTTAAAAAGTCTAAAAAGCACGTTTTAGAGTAAATATTAACTACTGAAAATATTATTGTACTACTATAATAGCTAGTACTGATCAATATATAATAATTTTATCCTTGGTAAGCGTGCCATCACTAACAGGTGCTCAATTAGTAGCTTCGACTTGATTGTAATGTATGTTGACGCTGTAGGAGTGCATTTCGTCTCATTTAGCCATATAAAATTACTGTATTATGTATTTTTCTATCCAATAAATTCAAGTTTAATTGTTCCGTATTCAGGTACAGTAAAACGGTTGAAAATCACGTTTTAGAGTAAATATTAACTACTAAAAATATTTTGTACTACTATAATAGCTAGTACTGATTAATATATAATAATTTTATCTCTGGTAAGCGTGCCAGCACTAACAGGTGCACAATTAGTAGCTTTGAATCGATTGTAGTGTATATAGATGCTCTAGGGGTGCATTTCGAACTTATTTAGCGATATAAAATTACTGTATTATATTTTTCTGCATCCTATGAATTCAAGTTTAATTGTTTGGTATTTGGGTAAGTTAAAACGTCTGAAAAGTACGTTCTAGAGTAAATATTAGCTACTGAAAATATTTTCGTATTACTATAATAGCTAGTACTGATCAATATATAATAATTTTGTCCCTGGTAAGCGTGCCATCACTAACAGGTGCTCAATAAGTGCATTCGAATTGATTGTAAGGTATGTAGACGCAGTATGAGTGCATTTCGACCTCATTTAGAAATTTAAAATTACTATATTATATTTTTCTGCATCTTAAGAATTCATGTTTAATTGTTCAGTATTCAGGTACGTTAAAACGTCTGAAAAGCACGTTTTAGAGTAAATATTAAATACTGGAAAAATTATTGTAGTTACTATAATAGCTGATGTCTATCAAAGTATAATAATTTTATCCCTGGTAAGCGTGCCATCACTAACAGGTGCTCAATAAGTGCCTTCGAATTGATTGTATGTAGTCGCTGTAGAAGTGCATTTCGAACTCATTTAGCAATATAAAACTAATGTATTATATTTTTCTACATTATATAAATTCAAGTTCAATTGTTTGGTATTCTGGTACGTTAAAACGTCTGAAAAGCACGTTTTACAGTAAATATTAACTACTGAAAATATTATTGTACTACTATAATAGCTAGTACTGATCAATATATAATAATTGTATCCCTGGTAAGCGTGCCATCACTAACAGGTGCTCAATTAGTAGCTTCGAATTTATTGTAGTGTATGTAGACGTTGTAGGAGGGCATTTCGAACTCATTTAGCCATATAAAGTTACTGTATTATATTTTTCTACATCTTATAAATTCAAGTTCAATTGTTCAGTATTCAGGTAAGTTAAAACATCTGCAAAGCACGTTTTACAGTAAATATTAACTACCGGAAATATTATTGTAGCTTCTATAATAGCGCGGTGTCGATCAAACTATAATAAAGTTATTCCTGGTAAGCGTACCATCACTAACAGGAGCTCAATAAGTGCCTTCAAATTGACTGTAGGGTATGTAGACCCTGTAGGAGTGCATTTCGAAATCATTTAGCCATATAAAATTACTGTATTATATTTTTTGCACCTTAAAAATTCAAGTTTAATTGTTCAGTATTCAGGTACGTTAAGACGTCTAAAAACCACGTTTTACAGTAAATATTAACTACTGGATATATTATTGTAGTTACTATAATAGCTGGTGCCGATCAATGTATAATATTTTTTTTATCCCTGGTAAGCGTGCCATCACTAACAGTTGTTCAATAAGTGCCTTAGAATTAGTTGTAGTGTGTGTAGACGCCGTAGGAGTGTATTTCGAACTCATTTAGCCATATAAATTTACTATATTATATTTTTCTGCATCTTAAAAATTCATGTTCAATTGTTCAGTATTCAGGTATGTTAAAACGTCTGAACGTTTTGGAGTAAATATTAACTACTGAAAATATTTTTGTACTACAATAATAGCTAGTACTGATCAATATATAATAACTTTATTAATGGTAAGCGTGCCATCACTAACAGATGTTCAATTAGTACCTTCGAATTGCTTGTAGTGTATGTAGACGCTGTAGGAGTGCATTTCGAACTCATTTAGCCATATAAAATTACTGTATTATATTTTCTACATCTTATAAGTTCCAGTTCAATTGTTCAGTATTCAGGTAAGTTAGAACGTCTGTAAAGCACGTTTTACAGTAAGTATTAATTACTGAAAATATTATTGTTGTTACTATAACAGCTGGTGCCGAACAAAGTATAATAATTTTATCCCTGGTAAGCGTGCCATCAATAACAGGTGTTCAATTAGTAGCATAGAATTGATTGTAGTTGTATGTACACGTTGTAGGAGTGCATTTCAAACTCATTTAGCCATATAAAGTTACTGCATTATAATTTGCTACATCTTATAAATTCAACTTCAATTGTTTAGTATTGAGGTATGTTAAAACGTCTGAAAAGCACGTTTTACGGTAAGTATTAACTACTTAAAATATTATTGTTGTTATTATAATAGCTGGTGCCCATCAAAGTATAATAATTTTATCCCTGGTAGGCGTGCCATCACCAGCAGGTGCTCAATTAGTAGCTTCGAATCGATTGTAGTGTATGTAGACTTTGTAGGAGTGCTTTTCGAACTCATTTAGCCATAAAAAATTACTGTATTAAATTTTTCTACATATTATAAATTCAAGTATAATTGTTCAGTATTCAGGTACGTTAAAACGTCTGAAAACCACGTGTTACAGTAAATATTAACTACTGGAAATATTATAGTAGCTTCTATAATAGCTAGTGCCGATCAAAGTATAATAGTTTTATTCCTGGTAAGCGTGCCATTACTAACAGGTGCTCAATAAGTGCCTTCGAATTGATTGTATGGTATGTAGACGTTGTAGGAGTTCATTTCAAACTCATTGAGCCATATAAAATAATTGTATTGTATTTGTCTACATCTTATAAATTCAAGTTCAATTGTTCAGTATTCAGGTACGTTAAAACGTCTTAAAGGCACGTTTTACAGTAAATATTAATTACTGGAAATAATATTGTAGTTGCTATAAAAGCTGGTGCCGAACAAATTATAATAATTTTATCACTGATAAGCGTGCCATCACTAACAGGTGCTAAATAAGTGCCTTCGAATTAATTGTAGATCATGTAGACGCCGTAGGAGTGCGTTTCGAACTCATTTTGCCATATAAAATTATTATAATATATTTTTCTGCATCTTAAAGATGTAAGTTCAATTGTTCAGTATTCAGGTACGTTAAAAAGTCGAAAAAGCACGTTTTAGAGTAAATATTAACAACTGAAAATATCATTGTACTACTATAACAGCTAGTACTGATCAATATATAATAATTTTATCCCTGGTAAGCGTGCCATCACTTACAGGTGTTCTATTAGTAGCTTCGAATTGATTGTAGTATATGTAGACGCTGTAGGAGTGCATTTAGAACTCAAATAGCCATATAAAATTACTGTATTATATTTTTCTTCATCCTATAAAGTTAAGTTCAATTGTTTAGTATTCAGGTAGGTTAAAACGTCTGAAAAGCACGTATTACAGTAAATATTAACTACTGAAAATATTATTGAAGTTACTATAATAGCTGGTGCCGATCAAAGTATAATATTTATTTATCCCTGGTAAGCGTGCCATCACTCACTGTTGCTCAATTGATTGTAGTGTATGGTGATACTTTAGGAGTGCATTTCGAACTCACTTAGCCATACAAAATACTATATTATATTTTTCTGCATCTTAAAAATTCAAGTTCAATTGTTTGAGTATTCAGTTATGTTAAAACGTCTGAAAGCACGTTTTAGAGTAAATATTAACTACTGAAAATATTTTTGTATTACCACAATAGGTAATACTGTTCAATATATAATGATTTTATACCTGATAAGCGTGACATCACTAACAGGTGCTCAATTAGTAGCTTCGAATTGATTGTAGTGTATGTTGACGCTGTAGGAGTGTATTTCGACTCTATTTAGCCATATAAAATTACTGTATTATATTTTTCTGCATTCACTAAATTCAAGTTCAATAGTTTAGTATTCAGGTAAGTTAAAACGTCTGTAAATCACGTTTTACAGTAAGTATTAACTACGGAAAATATTATTGTTGTTACTATAATAGCTGGTGTCGATCAACGTATAATAATTTTATTCCTGGTAAGCGTGCCAACACTAACAGGTGCTGAATAAGTGCCTTAGAATTGATTGTAGTGTGTAGACGCTGTAGGAGTGCATTTCGATCCCATTTAGCCATATAAAATTACTGTATTATATTCTTCTGAATCCTATAAATTAAAGTTGAATAGTTTAGTATTCAGGTAGGCTCAAACGTCTGAAAAGCACGTTTTAGAGTAAATATTAACTACTCGAAATATTATTGTAGTTACTATAATAGCTGCGGTCGATCAACGTATAATAATTTTATTCCTGGTACGCGTGCCATCACTAACAGGTGCTCAATTAGTAGCTTCGAATTGCTTGTAGTGTATGTTGACGTTGTAGGAGTGCATTTCGAACTCATTTAGCCATATAAAATAGCTATATTAATTTTTCTGCATCTTAAAAATTCATGTTCAATTATTCAGTATTCAGGTACGTTAAAACGTCTGAAATCACGTTTTAGAGTAAATATTAATTACTGAAAATATTCTTGTACTACTATAATAGCTAGTACTGATCAATATATAATAATTGTGTCCCTGGTAAGCGTGCCATCACTAACAGGTGCTCAATAAGTGCATTTGAATTGATTGTAAGGTATGTAGACGCAGTATGAGTGCATTTCGAACTCATTTAGCAATATAAAATTACTGTATTATATTTTTCTACATCTTATATATTCTAGTTCAATTGTTCAGTATTCAGGTACGTTAAAACGTCTTAACCCTAGTAACCCCACAAAATTGAGAGAACGCCGAGTACCAAAATGGGTCATTTTTGACCCACTCTATAATTTTGCTATTTATAATTGTTTAAAACATTTTTTGCTTTCCTTACATATATAAAATATCTAATATGTTTCTTATATTTAATATTTATCATACATACATAATAAATAAAAAGCGAAAATACATCGAGAGCAGACTGTACATTCATACTGCATTGTGGAAGTCCTTCCTTTTCAAGAAGTATATTTACTTGTTTAGATTTCTTTTTTGGTTCGGACACATATGTCCACATTTTTCCATCTATTTTCTCATTATTAGCTCCAGCAACGAGTTCATCATCCGAGTCTTCAGAATCGGAAACTTCTATTCCAAATTCACTGTCACCGATTCTCTCAACTTCTTCATTATCGTCTACTTCGCTGCACACTTCAGGAACGTCTTCGTCACTATAATCACTTTATTCGAAAAGCTTAGCTAGTTGCTCGTCACTTAGTGGAATTTTATTTAGATTTATTATGACCAAATGGTAACAGCAAACTGAAAGTAAATGTTGAACCCTGCTTTTATATAGACATACGACAAACATGTATAATTCCTGTAAATTCCTCAGACATTTTTTACCAATAAAATTCATGCATGCACATGCACTAACAGGAAAAATTCACCAGACAGCACTTTACAATGAAATTCATGCATGCAGCGACATGTACGAGCAGGCATAAAACGTTAATTGACTACAATACGCGAAGTACCGAAATGGGTCAAAATCGACCCTTTACGCAAAGAAAATAATAAAAAATGTCAGGTACCGTTTTGTAAATTTCTATTTATGGCATACGGTGAGAGACAGCATAGAAATAGCATATCTAGAAGCAAAACGACGTAATAGCATCTGAAAAAAAAAGGTACAAGAAAATTTGAATCCTGGGTCATTTTTGACCCGGTTTTGGGGTTACTAGGGTAAAGGCACGTTTTACAGTAAATATTAATTACTGGAAAAATTATTGTAGTTACTATAATAGCTGGTGCCGATCAAAGTATAGTATTTTTAGGACTGCTAAGCGTGCCATCACTAACAGGTGCTCAATTAGTAGTTTCGAATTTATTGTAGTGTATGTAAACGTTGTAATAGTGCATTTCGAACTCATTTAGCCATATAAAATTACTGTATTATATTTTTCTACATCTTATAAATTCAAGTTCAATTGTTCAGTATTCAGGTACCTTAAAACGTCCGTAAAGCACGTTTTACAGTAAATATTAACTACTGGAAATATGATTGTAGCTTCTTTAATAACTGGTGCCGATCAAAGTATAATAATTTTTTTCCTGGTAAGCGTGCCATCACTAACAGGTGCTCAATAACTGCCTTCGAATTGATTGTAGGGTATGTAGACGCTGTAGGAGTGCATTTCGAATTCATTTAGCCATATAAAATTACTATATTATATTTTTCATCATCTTAAAAATTCATGTTCAATTGTTCAGTATTCAGGTACGTTAAAACGTCTGAAAAGCACGTTTGAGAGTAAATATTAACAACTGAAAATATTTTTGTACTACTATAATAGCTAGTACTGATCAATATATAATAATATTATTCTTGGTAAGCGTGCCATCACTAACAGGTTCTCAATTAGTAGCTTCGAATTGATTGTAGTGTATGTAGACGTTGTAGGAGTTCATTTCGAACTCATTGAGCCATATAAAATAATTGTATTATATTTGTGTACATCTTATAAATTCAAGGTCAATTGTTCAGTATTCAGGTACGTTAAAACGTCTTAAAGGCACGTTTTACAATAAATATTAATTACTGGAAATATTATTGTAGTTACTATAAAAGCTGGTGCCGAACAAATTATAATAATTTTATCCCTGATAAACGTGCCATCACTAACAGGTGCTAAATAAGTGCCTTCGAATTGATTGTAGATTATGTAGACGCTGTAGGAGTGCATTTCGAACTCATTTAGCATATAAAATTACTATAATATGTTTTTCTGCATCTTAAAGATTTAAGTTCAATTGTTCAGTATTCAGGTACGTTAAAACGTCTGAAAAGCACGTTTGAGAGTAAATATTAACTACTGAAAATATTTTTGTACTTCTATAATAGCTAGTACTGATCAATATGTAATAATTTTATCCCTGGTAAGCGTGCCATCACTAACAGGATCTCAATTAGTAGCTTCGAATTGATTGTAGTGTATGTAGACGTTGTAGGAGTTCATTTCGAACTCATTGAGCCATATAAAATAATTGTATTGTATTTGTCTACATCTTATAAATTCAAGTTCAATTGTTCAGTATTCAGGTACGTTAAAACGCCTTAAAGGCACGTTTTACAGTAAATATTAATTACTGGAAATATTATTGCTTTACTATAAAAGCTGGTGCCGAACAAATTATAATAATTTTATCCTTGATAAGCGTGCCATCACTAACAGGTGCTAATTAAGTGCCTTTGAATTGATTGTAGATTATGTAGACGCTGTAGGAGTGCATTTCAAACTCATTTAGCATATAAAATTACTATAATATATTTTTCTGCATCTTAAAGATATAAGTTCAATTGTTCAGTAGCCAGGTACGTTCAAAAGTCTAAAAAGCGCGTTTTAGAGTAAATATTAACTACTGAAGATATTATTGTACTACTATAATAGCTAGTCCTGATCAATATATAATAATTTTATCCCTGGTAAGCGTGCCATCATTAACAGGTGTTCAATTAGTAGCTTCGAATTGATTGTAGTATATATAGACGCTGTAGGAGTGCATTTAGAACTCAAATAGCCATATAAAATTACTGTATTATATTTATCTGCATCCTATAAATTTAAGTTCAAGAGTTTAGTATTCAGGTAGGTTAAAACGTCTGAAAAGCACGTATTACAGTAAATATTAACTACTGAAAATATTATTGCAATTACTATAATAGCTGTTGCCGATCAAAGTATAATAATTTTGTGCCTGGTAAGCGTGCCATCACTAACAAGAGCTCAATTAGTAGCTTAGAATTGATTGTAGTGTATGTAGACGTTGCAGGAGTGCATTTCGAACTCATTTAGCCTTATAAAGTTACTGTATTATATTTTTCTACGTCTTATAAATTCAAGTACAATTGTTCAGTATTCAGGTACGCTAAAGCGTCTGAAAACCACGTTTTACAGTAAATATTAACTACTGGAAATATTATTGTAGCTTCTATAATAGCTTGTGCCGATCAAAGTATAATGATGTAATTCCTGGTAAGCGTGCCATCACTAACAGGTGCTCAATAAGTGCTTTGAAATTGATTGTAGGGTATGTAGACCCTGTAGGAGTGCATTTCAAACTCAATTAGCCATATAAAACTACTATATTATATTTTTGGCACCTTAAAAACTCAAGTTCAATTTTTCAGTATTCAGGTACGTTAAAACGTCTGAAAAGCACGTTTTAGAGTAAATATTAACTACTGAAAATATTTTTGTACTACTATAATAGCTAGTACTGATCAATATATAATAATTTTATGCCTGGTAAGCGTGCCATCAATAACAGGTATTCAATTAGTAGCATAGAATTGATTGTAGTGTATGTAGACGTTGTAGGAGTGCATTTCAAACTCATTTAGCCATATAAAGTTACTGTATTATAATTTTCTACATCTTATAAATTCAAGTTCAATTGTTTAGTATTGATGTATGTTAAAACGTCTGAAAAACACGTTTTAGAGTAAATATAAAATACTGAAAATATTATAGCAGTTACTATATTAGCAGGTGCCGATCAAAGTATCATAATTTTATTCCTGGTAAGCGTGCCATCAATAACAGGTATTCAATTAGTAGCATAGAATTGATTGTAGTGTATGTAGACGTTGTAGGAGTGCTCAATAAGTGCCTTCGAATTGATTGTAGGGTATGTAGACCCTGTGGAATTCATTTCGAATTCATTTAGCCATATAAAATACTATATTATATTTTTTTGCATCTTAAAAATTCATGTTCAATTGTTCAGCATTCAGGTACGTTAAAACGTCTAGAAAACACGTTTTAGAGTAAACATTAGCTACGGAAAATATTTTTGTACTACTATAATAGGTAATACTGATCAATATACGTATAATAATTTTATACCTGGTAAGCGTACCATCACTAACAGGTGCTCAATTAGTAGCTTCGAATTGCTTGTAGTGTATGTTGACGTTGTAGGAGTGCATTTCGAACTCATTTAGCAATATAAAATTACTGTATTATATTTTTCTACATCTTATAAATTCAAGTTCAATTGTTCAGTATTCAGGAACGTGAAAACGTTTGAAATGCAGTTTTTATAGTAAATATTAACTACTGGACATATTATTGTAGCTTCTATAATAGCTGGTGCCGATCAAAGTATAATAATTTTATTCGTGGTAAGCGTGCCATTACTAACAGGTGCACAATTAGTAGCATAGAATTGATTGTAGTGTATGTAGACGTTGTAGGAGTGCTCAATAAGTGCCTTCCAATTGATTGTAGGGTATGTAGACCTTGTGGAATGCATTTCGAACTCATTTAGCCATATAAAATACTATATTATATTTTTTTGCATCTTAAAAATTCAAGTTCAATTGTTCAGTATTCAGGTAGGTTAAAAAGTCTAAACAGCACGTTTTAGAGTAAATATTAACTACTGAAAATATTATTCCACTACTATAATAGAGCACTGATCAATATATAATAATTTTATCCCTGGTAAGCGTGCCATCACTACCAGGTGTTCAATTAGTAGCTTCGGTAGCTTCGAATTGATTGTAGTGTATGTAGACGCTGTAGGAGTGCATTTGGAACCCAAATAGAAATATAAAATTACTGTATTATATTTTTCTACATCCTATAAATTCAACTTCAATTGTTTAGTATTCAGGTACGTTAAAACTTCTTAAATGCAGGTTTTAGAGAAAATATTAACTACTGAAAATATTTTTGTATTACAATAATAGCTAGTACCGATGAATATATAATAATCTTATACCTGGTAAGCGTGCCATCCCCAACAGTTGCTCAATAAGTGCCTTCGAATTGATTGTAGTGTATGTTGACGCTGTAGGAGTGCATTTCGACCTCATTTAGCCATATAAAATTACTGTATTATATTTTTCTGCATCCAATAAATTCAAGTTTAATAGTTTAGTATTCAGGTAGGTTAAAACGTCTGAAAAGCACGTTTTACAGTAAGTATTAACTACTGAAAATATTATTGTTGTTACTATAATTGCTGCTGCCAATCAAAGTATAATCATTTTGTCCCTGGTAAGCGTGCCATCACTAACAGGGGCTGAATAAGTGCCTTGGAATTGATTGAAGTGTGTTTAGACGCTGTAGGAGTGCATATCGACCTCATTTAGCCATATAAAATTACTGTATTATGTTTTTCTGCATGCAATAAATTCAAGTTTAATTGTTTATTATTCAGGTACGTTAAAACGTCTGAAAAGCAGGTTTTACAGTAAATATTAATTACTGGAAATATTATTCTAGTTACTATAATAGCTGGTGTCTATCAAAGTATAATAATTTTATCCCTGGTAAGCGTGCCATCACTAACAGGTGTTTCTATTAGTAGTTTCGAATTGATTGTTGTGTATGTAAATGTGGTAGTAGTGCATTTCGAACTCATTTAGCCATATAAAATTACTGTATTATATTTTTCTGCATCCTATAAATTGAAGACCAATTGTTTATTATTCAGCTACGTTAAAACGTCTGAAAACCACGTTTTACAGTAAATATTAACTACTGGAAATATTATTGTAGTTACTATAATAGCTGGTGTCGATCAAAGTATAATAATTTTATCCCTGGTAAGCGTGCCATCACTAACAGGTGCTCAATTAGTACTTTCGAATTTATTGTAGTGTATGTAAACGTTGTAGGGGTGCATTTCGAACTCATTTAGCCATATAAAATTACTGTTTTATATTTTTCTACATCTTATAAATTCAAGTTCAATTATACAATATTCAGGTACGTTAAAACGTCTGAAAAACACGTTTTACAGTAAATATTAACTACTGGAAATATTATTGTACCTTCTACAATAGCTGGTGCCGATCAAAGTATAATAATTTGATTCCTGGTAAGCGTGCCCTCACTAACAGGTGCTCAATAAGTGCCTTTGAATTGATTGTAGGGTATGTAGACCGTGTAGGAGTGCATTTCGACCTCATTTAGCCATATAACATTAGTGTATTATATTCTTCTGCATCCAATAAATTCAAGTTCAATAGTTTATTATTCAGGTAGGTTAAAACGTCTGAAAAGCACGTTTACAGTGAGTATTAACTCCTGAAAATATTATTGTAGTTACTATAATAGCTGGTGCCGATCAAAGTATACAACTTTTATCCCTGCTAAGCGTGCCATCACTAACAGGTGCTGAATAAGTGCCTTAGAATTGATTGTAGTGTGTGTAGACGCTGTAGGAGTGCATTTCGAACTCATTTAGCCATATAAAATAACTGTATTATATTTTTCTGCATCCTATAAATTCAAGTTCAATAGTTTAGTATTCAGGTACGTTAAAACGTCTGAAAAGCACGTTTTTCAGTAAATATTAACTACTGGAAATATTATTGTAGTTACTATAATGGCTGGTGCCGATCAAAGTATAATAATTTTATCCCAGATAAGCGTGCCATCACTAACAGGTTATAAATAAGTGCCTTCGAATTGATTGTAGATTATGTAGCCGCTGTAGGAGTGCATTTCGAACTCATTTAGCCATAGAAAATTACTATAATGTATTTTTCTGCATCTTAAAGAATTGTTCAGTATTCAGATACGTTAAAACGTCTAAAAAGCACGTTTTAGAGTAAATATTAACTACTGAAAATATTATTGTACTACTATAATAGCTAGTACTGATCAATATATAATAATTTTATCCCTGGTAAGCGTGCCATCACTAACAGGTGCTCAATTAGTTTAGAATTTATTGTAGTGTATGTAAACGTTGTAGGAGTGCATTTCGAACTCATTTAGCCATATAAAATTACTGTTTTATATTTTTCTACATCTTATACATTCAAGTTCAATTATACAATATTCAGGTACGTTAAAACGTCTGAAAATCAGGTTTTACAGTAAATATTAACTACTGGAAATATTATTGTAGCTTCTATAATAGCTGGTGCCGATCAAAGTATAATAATTTGATTCCTGGTAAGCGTGCCATCACTAACAGGTGCTCAATAAGCGCCTTTGAATTGATTGTAGGGTATGTAGACCCTGTAGGAGTGCATTTCAAACTCATTTAGACATATAAAATTACTATATTATATTTTTTGCACCTTAAAAATTCAAGTTCAATTGTTTAGCATTCAGGTATGTTAAAACGTCTGAAAAGCACGTTTTACAGTAAGTATTAACTACTGAAAATATTATTGTAGTTACTATAATAGCTGGTGCCGATCAAAGTATAATAATTTTATCCCTGGTAAGCGTGATGTAAGCGTGCATTTTTCTGCATCCAAACAATTCAATTTCAATAGTTTGGTATTCAGGTGCAATAAAACGTCTGATAAACCCGTTTTACAGTAAATATTAACTACTTCTTGAATGAATGTATGTTTTGATCCAAGCTTTGGGTGTATTTATTTCTATTTACTTCACAGATGGTGTTTTTTCTGCCAAATTATCAGTGTCGAGAAATTTCTATTTAGTGACCAAATTCTCCTATGGTATGAATATTGTAATGGTTACATATGAGACTGCTAATAATATTTTGGAAAAATATTTTATTATTAAAAATACAAAGATGAATTATTTAAGTATTAAGAGAAATATCATAATTATTTACATGTGTATTTTGTAAAATAATGGATAAGAATTAAAATTCAGTAGAACGATTCGAAACAAGAAACAGAAAGGTTCGAAAATGTGATTTAAATACTGATTGAAATAAAGTGGAAGGTTGATATTAAATATTTATTTGAAGAAATAATTTTGTATGTTAGGTTAAGTATTAAATAAATGTCGTAGAATAATTTCTAGTAGTATTAACCTTAAAAGTGTATATGAAATATATCACTATGGAGAAATTTATTATTATGTACAAAAATTTTGATTCTAAAACATGTTAAATCATATTTTGTAAAGATTAAAAATTTGAATATAACCCTTTTATAATACAATCTTTTATTATGATCGGTGCATAAAAGGATATACTTAATACTAAATCAGCGAAATCAAGAAAAAGTAAATTTTAAACATAATCTGTATAATGAATTTATAGAGAAGGAAGTGCATAATATGATTACAATAAAAAGTTAAACTGCTACAATCTACAAAGAAAGTGTTCTCTGGAATTGGGTGCTATACTGGATTTATTGTTAGTTGATTACATCATGCGATTTTTAAATGAAGTTGCGGATCTCGTCGAGTTTCATTTTAGAGTAAACATCGTGTGAATTGGATAAAAAGCGTTTCATTTACTGTCTTCTAGTTGAAGTGGACATCCTGTGAATTGGAAAAATGACTTTTAATTTAATTGGTGTTGTACAATGTCAAGTTTCTTGTCAAAGTAGACATCTTGAGAATTGGATAAAAAGCGTTTCATTTGCTGATACCATACATCATTGCGCTTCTAGTTGGAGTGAACGTCTTGAGAATTGGATAAAAGGCATTGCGGATACTAATAGGAGACACTGTCTGGCTTCTTGGTGGAAGTAAGCGGGTGCAATGTCGTGTTTGGATGAAGTACGTTTGTGGTTGCTATTAGGTTGATGTGCGGAAGAAAGCTTCGGCGAACAGATGCAACGCATTTGGAGAGGTGAAGAGGCAGACTGAAGTACTTGGAGTAGTGACAACTGCAGGTATTTGTAGAAAGATCTAAAAGCATAAACATTATAATAAAGGGAACTACTTACATTTTTCATGTTCATCAGATAATTGGAATTGTAACAAATAATGTTTGACAGATTTTCCACTTTTATATTTTTTTGACATTGACAAGATAGAAATGTCAGATAATTTTCAAAGTAAGCTTCATTGAATAAAATGATTGTTCAGGTGTAACAATAATCTGAAATGTGCATGAACCGAACCTGTTTGTAAGAGCAATTGTTTCTGCTGGAGCTGAAATATTTAATATAACCAATTAATTATTAATAATTTATATCAAGGAGCTTATAAATTACATAAATTAATCTTTTAGAGAGAATTTGTTAAAACTTAAATAGTATCAGAAAAGTCAACCGTAACAGTTAAAGCATAACAACTACCGCCTTAACGTAAAATCATAACATACATAAATAGTATTGCAACGTAGTGAGCAAATACAACATATTTCAAAAAAAGTTAACTGCATGATTTTTTTAAATTACTTAAATAGAATATTTTAATGTAATGGTTACTCTTTTTTATTTATTTATGAAAATAATTAATTGTTAAATATCTAATATGTAATTTTTTTTCTAGAAATATATTTGTGGCTCAGATTTTAATAATTTTGATACAAATTGGTAATTACGAGGATATTCACTTATAATACCATGAGTAGTCAAAGTTATGTCGACTATTTTTGCGGTGGTATCACGAATGTCCATTGCGCTTTGGTACGATTAGGACGAGTGTGATAGCACGAGTCCTAATCCCAAGCGCAATGGACATGAGTAATAATACCACCGCAAAAATAATCTACTTAACTTTGACTAAAAATGGCATTCGGTAGACTATTCAATGAACCAAACTACTTTTTCAAATTAGTTTTCAGTAAATCTAGTAACAGACTAAGCAATTTGTATAGTAACAGAACTAATATTGACTTTTTCTAATAAAAATCACATTTGTTTAAAATAGTCACTTGAATACCTTCTGGGAAGATATATCCACTGATATTTTTTTGATTGGTCAAGAAACGTCAAAATTGTGATTCATTGGTCACTTTTTGACAGGTGACAGGTGAATTGAATAGCCTACAATATACATCTTGTTCATTATGTTAGAAAAGTAAATACAAGTTTGACTGTAGTATATTTTTTAAATTAAATTAAAAATAATTTACATAATACATACATGAAAGTAACAATTTGGTTATGTATATGTAAATAATAGATTCATTATACTTAATTTTATCCCAAATTGACACTAACATAAAAGAATTTTGTTTTGCAATATTTATTTAACACTGCTTGACAAATCTTTGATGGCATATGAGATGCGCACAAGTAAAACAATTATCTTCGAGGCAACAAGAAGAATACTTTGCTGCAGAAAAATGCAACAATCTGTTCCCATCTGACAGTTATCCCGGGTGGTGTAGCTTGAACAAGCGTCCACGTTCGATCAGTAGAGTTAAGCAACGCTCTTTCTGGTCAGAACTTGGATGGGAGTTCCACGGCTACATCTCTCGGCGCCGCGTGGTACGGCTGCCACGAAAATAGTTGGTCCCGGATGTCATAATGACATCATGTCAGTCGTTAGTGGGGCTGGAAGTCCCCATAAAATGTGCAGCGAGGCCTATAATTTGCCTAACGGCTGTTGGCTCAGTACCAAAATAAAATAAAATAAATAACATTACAATTAGTGGTCGACTGACAGCGCTAGTACGTTCTATAAGTGTAACATTTCCAATAAATGTTTCAAATTTCAGTTTTTAAATTTTTCTGACTAATGGTCTAATTGAAGGAAAATGTAAATGTAGCTGGAGTAAAGTGTTATTATCGCTTGCCTCACAAGTAATTCTAAATCATAATGCAGTACAAACTGATTTATTTGACCAAGGTACTGACACTGGCTATTCCGCAGATGAGTGTTGAATCCAAGGGGATTCCCTCCCGGGCAGTACAAAAATTCCCTCCCGGAAACATTACCACTTCAAATTCATGTTTTTTTTTATCTGTAACAGAATGAGTGGATTGCGCAAGAATAGATAAAAATACCCCCAAGACGTTTGATTTTCCCCCTCGGAGTAATCAATCTGAATTCAACACTGCCGCAGATTGCCTCTGCAATTCACGGATTGACTTACTTTACACTTTGCCGGTAACACATACTGTTACCTTCCCAATTTCCAATTCGAAAGGTAGAATTTTATAGTAAGATGTAACGGGGGTTGGTCAGGCCTTACCAACCTTTTACAGACAATCTTGGCTTTCGTCTATCGTTACAAATGAACATACTTCGAGGGTTTAAAATATATTGATTCAAATTAATAATACAGAGGCTTATATACGATTAAATGTGTGTCGTGTTTTTTAACCTACTATTGGCATAAACTAAAGAGCACGATAGCATGCACTTATTGTAGCGTAATCATATACATTGGTCGCAATCTGACCCAGTGTACTTCGCATCAAGCAAAGCTTGTCAAAATGCTTCCTGTAGTAATTTGTAATTTGACGCAGAAACTCGACACAAACTGCTGAGTCTCGTTTACAAACAACTTATCTAGTAAGCGCTAAACAGCTCTTGTGACCTAGTTACGCCCACTTTTGTGTTTACACGATTTCAGTTAGTTTTACACTTTTTTGTTAACCCATGGTCAAACATAAGTTTGAACACAAACATACAATAGTTATTTTCTTTCTCCTGATGTGTATTTCTTAAAATTAAATGCGAGATGTGTGTTATATCTCTTTTATTTTATTTATTAACAGTATTTATCTGCGATGTATGTGTATGTACAGTCGCGGTAAATAAAACGGGACACTTCTTTTTGACCTAATTCTCAAAATGCGAAAAAAAGTGCTGACACTGACAATTCTAATTAATAAATGTCATCCAAAGTCATTATTCAATTCAGAAAAATGCCGGCACATATTGGAAATACGGATAAAGCGACAATAATTGCTCGTTGCGACCCATTTTAAGAATTAGGTCAAAAAAGTGTCCCGGTTTTATTGGCTGCAACTGTATTTACTTCGTAACAAAATAAACTACGCTTTATAGTCCAGTCATTAGATACATAATAATAGTATTTTGGTGCAAAATGTTGCGGAGTTTTGAAACTTGGCAGAAGTGCAGAATTGGAGGTCTTTAACATGCATCTAAGTTTGCGTCCTCATGCGACCGCCGCCAGCTCCACCGTCTTGAAAAAATGGCGGCCAAAATCAGTTTTTGGCATATAACTCGGTTCCTGTAGGTTTTAGAAAAAAAATGATCGATAAAAAGTTGAAGAGGATCAAATTTGCTACAACATCTTTTTTATACATTTTTTTAACAGACTAATATTTACCGAGTTACAGGGCCGAACAGTAGGGAAAACTTTTTAAAATCTCGTAAAAGCGGCATTTGCATGATACTTTTACCAATTATCTCCAAACTAGTCTACCTAAAGTAGCCTAATGTATTATATCACTGTTTATACAGTGATATATGCACTTTGTCTGTTGTCTGTATATAATTGGTGGTACTATTAAAGGTAATTACTTGGTAGAGTAATACCAGGATAATTTCTTTATATGAAAATCAACACATGGAAGCTTGGAAGATTTGTTGATCTAAAAAGTAGGCGGAATCAGCCGAATAAAACTGGCTGCCTTGACAATGTCTTCCAGTGAAATGTATTTAAGTATTTGTGTGTTGATAAACTTAAAAAAGCTTAAGTATGTTTGCAACTGTGGATGTGCGTAGTCGACATGTGACCGAGCATTTAGTTAATAACAGTGTTTCTATATGTATATTTTGCACCGTAGGTCAATACAAAAAGCGCCGAAAGATATCCAGTGATGTAATTTTCGATAAAGCCATGATTCAACCTGTTTCACAAGAAAAATTCTTGTCGAGCGATACTAATAAAAGGAATTTAATTTCCATGTTAATTACGAAGTTTGAAGAACAAAATTACACAGCAAAGCAGGCAGTAGAAGATGCGGATGTGCTCATCATTCAGACAGCCATTGACATGTCATCGTCTTTTACTCGTGTTTTCGTTGTGGGAGAAGATATAGATTTGTTGGTTCTTCTAACTGCAAAGGCGAGATATCAGGAAAACATTTTTTTGCTAAAATCATAGCGAGGGAAAGTTGCGGAAACGGTGTATTCGACGAGGAGCCTGAAATACAAGGAAGCTGTTGCGAAGAACATTTTGTTTTTAGATGCAATCAGCGGTTGCGACACAACCTCTGCCCTTCTTAACCAAGGAAAATTGAAGTTCCTCAGTCTCATGGATACAAATGACTCGTTGCTTGAGACTGTAGCAATCTTCCCAGAACTCGAAGCAAATGTTGATGCTCTCGCTGCAACTGGTGAAGCGTTTTTATTGGCACTGTATGGCGGATCGTTTGAAAAAGACACATTGGATTCGCTTCGCTACCAGCATTTTACGAAGTCTGTGTCCAAGAACAAATTTAATCTCGCGTCCCTGCCACCTACAAGAGATGCTGCAAGGCAGCATTGTCTGCGAGTGTATCATCAAGTTGGGATGTGGGGTGGCAGAGAAAAAGATCCAGAGCAATATGGCAGGCAGAAAACGAGGAACGGACTTGATGCTGTTCGGGCTACGTCAGAAGCAGCCCCCAACGCCACTTTAAAATCAATATCCTGTAAATGTAAGAAAGGCTGTGCAGAAGCGTGTGGATGTCAGAAAACAGGTTTAAAATGCTCAGTGCTGTGTCTATATTGCAACGGGACAACATGTGAAAACATTCTGATTTGGTAGTGGATTCCGATCCAGAAGACCCAAACGAGTCTGATGACGACTTTGATTCGTTGGAGTGGGTGTTGGACGAGACGGAAGACAAGCAAGATTTGGCAGATAGCGTATAAGTATAATAAATCAGGCACATCACATAATACAAAACGGCAGAAACCGTGCTTGTAAGTTTGGGGTGTGGATTAGGCCTACTGGGAATACTACGTTAAAAAGAAAACGCGCCGCTCAACTCTACCTCCTGGGTGGTGTTGAAACGAGTTGATAGCCTATGTTTTTATTACTTTACTGCACTAAACTGTTTTAGGTAGATTAATTTATACATAATTGGTAAAAAGTTC
The DNA here is from genome assembly GCA_940337035.1 of Agriotes lineatus. Lineage (NCBI taxonomy): Eukaryota > Metazoa > Arthropoda > Insecta > Coleoptera > Elateridae > Agriotes > Agriotes lineatus. The sequence continues at coordinate 19,920 of CALNHX010011916.1, forward strand.
CAGATACGAGATTTTTAAAAATTTGCCCTATTGTTCGGCCCTGTAACTCGGAAAGTATTAGTCTGACAAAAAAAATTATAGAAACGATTTTGTAGCAAATGTTATTCTTTTAAAATTTTTATGGCAATTTTTTTTCTAAAACCTACAAGAGCCGAGTTATATGCCAAAAACTGATTTTGGCAGCCATTTTTTCACAATGGCGGTGCGAGCGGCGGTCGCTTGAGGTCGCAAACTTAGGGTCATACTTAGGCCCACCAAGCATACAATCGTGTCAAGTTTAAAAACTCCGCAACTTTTTGCAACCAAAAAAGTATCTAATGACTGGACTATTAGCTTTTTTGCATTTTGAAGGTAAAGTGAAACCAGGACGCGTCATTCCATACGAAGGAATATGACCTAAGACGTGGGCCAGGGCCGTCTAAATATATCTTTTCGAAGAAGGTATATTTTACAAAATTTTGTAATAACTTTTCAGTGTTCAAATAGCTGCCAAAGTGACATTTGTAATATTTTTAAGGTTAGGTTAGTACACTGTAAATAATGTTAGATGTTATTGCCTGCTCTCAATCATGTTCAAAAAAATATAAACTCTATAAGCCATTCACAATGCTAAATTTCAAATAAGAATGCAGTAGATGGCGCTCTGAACTCAAACTCAGTTTTACACTAGGAAAGTATAAGTTTGTGAATTTCGTTCTATATAATTCAAATAAACGTTGTAGGCCAGCTTCTTTTATCCACTATTTATCGGTTTTCCTTTTATATTTTTAGAATTCATACCGAATGTCAAATTGACAATTTCGAAAATATATTTGATTTTCAGATGGTTGTAATGGTGACTTTGTTTCGACCAATCACAGCCATAGTTCCAAGTACTGCATGCTTATTTGAAATTTAGTATAAATACAAAAACATTAACTATTTCTTTAAGCTGGCATATACATACAATTTTTGTGCTAGGCTTTCTGTATTTTATTTTGCAAAGGTTTCCACACCTGCATAAGGGAGACTTAAAATTTAAAAATGACAATCAATGACAATTGATAAATCTTATTATTTCAGTGTCAAAGTACATGTTATTCTAGAAATTCTTGCTTGAACTTTTATAAAATGTGATAAAAATAGGTACCCATTAATAAACGCTACATCAATAGTATCCAACAGAGTATTTGTTTAACATCCTTAAAAGTAGTTAGTTATAACATTTATGACAGTTGATAAAAATAAATGTCACACCCCTGACCAATTTGTTTTAGTAACTTTTTGTAAGTACATTTCTAGACAAAGATAAATTTTGGAAGTACACTCATGAAATTATAGAAATCAAAGGCCACTTTGTGTTTATATGTTTACTGAACAGACTATAGCTATAATCTGTAACATTTCTAATTTTACGAATCTTAAATTGCTTTTATTTTGAGAAATACTCCACAAAATGCAAAATGATTTTTAGTTTATCCTTTTTTAAGACGTAGATAATCGTAGTGCACTTCTTGTACGACTGATTAGACTCAAAATTCAGAATCATTATTTGGGAATTAACTCTTACTGTTGATGGCAATGATTCGTATTTTAGCGTTTCTGTAATTCGTTTTAAAATTTAAGACAAGACAGTATTTTTCTATTTTACAATTTTTTAATACTGTTTAGCATATCATTGGAAAATTAATCATTCAATCAAGCTTTGAAAAAAAAATATTTAAATGCAATTATCGACTCTAAAGTCAACCCAAATTTAGTGACGATTTCTTTAGTTAAAATGGTTATATTGCTATCGATTTAAGAAGGCATCCAATCCTTCTTTTTACTGCTGTATTACGGTATTTTTTTTAAGTCGAGTAGGTATTTTGTACAAGAGTAGATCAATTAGGTTTAGGCAAATTAAATATTTAAGTTACTTTTAATATGGCGCCGTTGACAAAATGGTTATGTTATTAACTTAGCTATTTGTTGTTATTATAATCGACGTTTTGACACAATATTACGAAAATTAAACTATTGTATATATGTATATATATATATATATATATATATTAAAGGTAAACATTTCAGGGTGTCATACCGCTTAATAAATTTGAAGATTTCTTCAACTGGTTGAAGAACATCTTGAATGGCGTTTGGGGTTGGACGACGTTTCGACGAAATCACATTCGTCATTTTCAAGTCCTTGTAGTCCGGGTGTATGAACACCCGCGACGACACAAGCCGATTACCTGCATCGTGGTTACCAACGTTACTACAAGCAACGGCCGGCCATTCTCTGCGAACACCAGCCATCCGTCCTAGCAGTACAGCTCCCTCGATGCTAGTTGCCACAGTAATTGATAAACAACCTATTCAGTCAGCTGTGCATCAAGTTGACAGTCCGTCGTGTTGCCGCATAACTAGAAGCCAAACCCGGACTACAAGGACTTGAAAATGACGAATGTGATTTCGTCGAAACGTCGTCCAACCCCAAACGCCATTCAAGATGTTCTTCAACCAGTTGAAGAAATCTTCAAATTTATTAAGCGGTATGACACCCTGAAATGTTTACCTTTAATACATATCAGCCGCGAAAACCTTCGTAATATTAATATATATATATATATATATATATATATATATATATATATATATATATATATATATATATATATATATATATCATTTAACAATGAATTCTCGGCACGGAAATTTGGTTAAATAATTTTTTAACGTACTTAATCATCTGTAACATAACCTGAAGTGAAATCATCCGGGTTTACCGTCAAGATTCTTTCGTAAACCAGCTGTATACCAACATCTGGTAGCTTCCGTACAACTTTCAAGCATTCCAGAGAATAAGCACTTGTGTTTTCGAGCGCGTTTAGTATGAATGGTATGTATTAGTGTTAAAGACGTAGCTGTTTAATATTTTTGTAAGCAAATGACTGACGAGCATTTCTATATTAACATCTTATTTCAGAAACTTGACAAAACTTTCACATATAATCTCATAAGAGCATTAATTCTTTCCGGAAATTTTTTGAGTGCGTTGCAACAACGTCGTATTAATTTGCCCGAGCGGGATGCGAGGGCAAATTAGGACGTTGGAATGCACGAAAAATTATTTCCGGTTATGAATTAATGCTCGAATGCAGATTCAGTAAGAAAATCGTAACGACAGAAACCCTAAAAAGAAGTAATGTCTACCTACAAAAAATTTCCAAGAAATTTTTTAGTTGTCTTTGTTACGGCTCGTGAACTAATTTTTCTATTGGTCATTAATGAGTGTCGTACGATTTTCATTATAACATCTGATGGAATAGCAATGACGTACATGTCGCTCGATTCTGCAGTTTTGTGACACCTGCATCAGGTATGTGTATTTAAACAAATTATCACCTGAATAAGGGAAACGCTGGTGAACAGCAAAAACATTTAATCAGCTCAGAATTTGGTCACTGTTCCTTCTAAAATTGCTTATGAACCTGTTAGCAAGTTAACATCTGAAAGTGCTAACCTCAATTTTTGCTTTATATGAGATTTGCTGAAGAATAAATGTAATGAAGGTTAATTTCTGTATTTTTGGCATACACATGTAAGGCATAACCTGCACTGATTGAAACAGTCACAACAAGCATGAAAAATGCACATTGTATGCAGAACACCCTGATACAAGTGGATTATATTTATGAAAAAAACTTCTTCATTCACTACTTAAAAAACCATTTTTACTGAAGCCAGTAGGCTCTGCTTTAGGCCCCGTACGCACGTGGATTCCGTATGTGGAATACAGAATCGCGGTCTGTTCAGACGCGGCGAATGTAACTGATACGTGGGGCCTTCAGTCACTTGCGAGAACAGCCCAGTGCCGTGCTGTTATGGACCTAGCATTGATGTTCTTTGTTTCTGTCGAATTCAAATAATGTACGCTCCATGAGCGTTGTATAGCAACGAATGCACTGCTTATTGGATTTAAATAGAAGTTGAAGAAAATCTGCTACGCCTATGATACGATATTGTGTTTTCTGGCTCGCAAAAGTATGCGTGCCTTAACGGCTCCATATGCTCTAATGGTAAATCGGTATCCGAGATAAAGAATTTGTCAGCGGGTGGCCGAAAAGGACAGATAACGAAATTCAGCTGCGTTATACTGTACTATGCGCCACTGAATGCCGTGTGAACAGCTCCATTGAATGTGTGTATTTTTTGTATCTGGGATACTGTGTTACTTTCTAAAAAAATTGAAAAAATCTGGAAACAAATATTGTAAACTGACTGACATATATGTTTTATAAACATTGTTTATCAATGATGCCGCGATCCATACTACGTTCTGCAATCAATGCGAATGCCTTGCTGAAGCATAAAGCAATAGGTAGTGGATTGTGACATTGGTACTAGATGAAGCCAGGTTGCTCCAATCGGATTTGTTTGACAGTCAACCTGTTAATTGTAATTTGCAAAATAATTTGTTAATTGCTGTTTTATTACTTTTATATTGTTGAACAGCAACTCATTATTCATTTACTATTTAATTAGCATAATACAAGCGCCGTTTCAATGAGGTTGGCCCAACTAGCTAAATTATGTTTCCTTAAGAAAACACTGAGTTACATCGCCTTTTCCTCTCATTACTGCCTCTATACATCTCGACACGGTGTTAACTAAGTTTTGGCATTCATATGGCGTGAATTGTCCCAAATTTCTTGCAGGCGAGCGCGCAACTCTGGCACCGTTCTTGGAAATCGTGTCTGCAACCTTCTCTGCATGACATGCCGCAACGTTTCGACTGTTCAAAGGTCTGTTCATTTAAAAGTGAAATATCATTTTCAGACATCCAGCCTTTCGCTTTTTTAGGCATATGCAGTGGCGTAACTTGGTACCCTGCAGACTCCGCGACTGTGGGGGGGCCTTGAGCCTGAGGGGGCCCTAAGGGCCCCCTAATTTTCTTTTTCTTTCATTCAATAAACGCAACCAGGAAAAAATCTTTCTATTTTTATTTTTATCAAAATGGGATGTTCACGCAAAAAGCAAAAGTAGTTTTAAATTGCCGGCCTTTAAATTCAAGCTGACATAGATTGTTTTGTAATATGGGGCATAGGGTAATGAAAGTGGCGAATTTCCTGCAGTCGTAAGGCTAACTTGAGTTCACTTAATAACGCCCGAATTGTAAGAATTCTAGAATTTAACAACGTGATCATTAAATGTTGCATTTATGGATTGTTTTGACGCCTATCCCTATCCTCATTCTGTTAGCAGCAAATTTGCCAACTGTACCATAATTACCTCATCTGTAATTCGTAGGTACTTTACAAACTACAATCGCGTAGAGGCGCGAAAAAATGCTACGATTGACAATGTATCGATTATTGTTTACATTTGTGCATTTTAACTTGGTGAATAGTGAAGTTTTTGATTATATATTTTTTAGTAGACATTAGACATTCAAGTTCATTACGCTGCGCACAAACCTCAACTTGGTGATTAATGATTCAGTTAAAGGTATAAGAGAAATTTAATCTTTTTTGCTACTGTTCAGAACATTACACATTTTTTGGATTAAGCATAAATCGGTGGGATCTTTTAAGTTCCATTACGAGCGCATCCACTATAAAAAAAAGAAACTTAACCCTATACGATGGTCTTTCAGAAACCAAACTCTCACGTCAATTAAATTACGATTTAAGTATATCACTGCTGCTCTTAACAAAACAATATTAACATAAAAAAGGAAGAATGCGATGAGGAGATAAGAATCCTAACCAGCGTCCATAATTTCGAATTGTGATTTTTTGTGTTTTAGTGAATAAAATTTTGGGGGAACTTGTCATCACAAAAATGATACAGAATCCAGACACTGATTTGATGAAAGCTACAACCTATATTAGAAACCGTTAGAATATTTTATAGAAATATCAAAGTGAGTACCTTAAGTGTTAAATTAGAAGGCAACCAATTTAGCCAACAACTGGACCATAAATCCTACATTTAAAAATAAACGCAGACCGAAAATTAAAAGAGATTTTGATAAACTTTTGAAGATCAAATCGGATTCTAATAAGTATTTTAAAGTGAACATTTTTTATAGAGCTTTAGATATCACAATAACTCAGTTAAGTCAGAAATTTGAATCTATGTTTCAAACGGCAAACCTTTTTATTTTTTAAATCCAAAGACTGCGAAATGACTAAGAAAGATCTCTTCCAAAGCAACAGCTTTTCAAATATTTTGTAAAAAAGATATTTCCCTTCATTTCCTACATTTGTTCCTGTGCAAATAATTCTTATAATCTAGATAAACTAAAAGAGTTTAAAAGCGTGAAACAATTTGCCAATTATTTAATACATCGCCGTTCATTTGAAGTGGATCACTTAAAGAAACTAGTTTCGACGACATTTTTCTAACCTATTTATAGCAAAATGTAGTTTGTATAGTAGCTAATAATTGAGTTAACGATTGTTTTAAAAATATTAAGTAGCCACATGTAATTCTTAATTCATATCATTTTAATAAGTACGCGAGAAGCCAACAATGCATAACTTGCAGTAAAGTTTAATTGACGTCGTGGCATTGTTTAAAGCGGTAATAATCAATAATTAATTAATAATTCATGCATTTTTATCAAACAATACACAAAACACACCAAAATCTTCAAGTTTCTTCACTGCAAGTTTTGCATTGTTAACTTATCGGCTCTTTATTAAAAGTGATATTTTTTAAAAATGACGTGTGGCTACCTGATGCTTTTAAAACAATAGTTAATTCGCTTTCTAGTAATAATACAAACTACAATTTGTTATGAAAAAGTAGTCGAAACTAGTTTCTTTAAGTGATCCACTTCAAATGAACGGCGGTTAGTTGTAGTTGATAATCGGAATTTATCATAAATTGTTCCTGAAATTGCGACAGCACAGTAATATTTTTAACATTACCTGTTTTGGTTGCTTCTCTAATTTAAAAATTATTAGAAATTATATCAGAAACAGTATTCATGAGGAAAGATTGGAAAACCTCTTTTTTATTGTCTATTGAATCGGAGATAGCTGGTAAAATGGAATTGCAACAGGTTATTACAGATTTTGCAAACATTAAGGCCATGCGTACGCACATTGCTTAAAATCTCGTTTTTATTTTTAACTATCTTAGACATTGTTTTGTAGTGCCTAATCTTATTATTATTGATGTTTTTGCACTTGATTTTATTAAGGACCTATGAGGGATTTGCAGCAAATTTTCGCAGAAGGGCCCGAAATTTGAAGTAACGCCTCTGGGCATATGGCATGCAGCACCATCTTGTTGAAAGGTGCAATCAACCAGGTATAATTTTGTAGGATGCTGATATATTTAATTGTGTTCACTATTACTTCCACACATTGCAGCTTACTTACTCGTTTTGCTGACATGTATCTCCAGATCATCTTAGTTGCAGGAAATAATTGTTTTTAAGGCAGTCTTAGGTTTTATAACTGCTTCAATTAGACATACTTCGAATTTCGATTAATCACTGTACAGATTTGAATTCCATTGTTCTTGAGATCAGTTTCTATGTTCTCTTGTCCCAATGACGCCTGTTTTTATGTTTTTGTGTAAGTAGAGGGTTCTCGTTTGCCTAAGGTTTAAGTAACTTGAAAAGGAATAGCAGCATTATAATTCAACGTACCATATAAGTTTTAACCCCAATTACTTTGCACCTTTGTTGGAAGTTGCTCTTGAAAAACGTTTATCAGGTGCAGGATTCCATAAATCGCTCAAGTCTACATAATTAGCACAACGATTTTGCATTGTAATTCTCATTGTAGCTCTGAAGTTCAAATCAGAATAGTTACGTTCTTTTCTAATTCTGTGTTTTTGGGCAACAGAACCACTAGTTCTATGCAGTTTAGTGATGTTTAATAGGTGTGTATGGAGACAAATTGACATCGTGTGTGATTTGTGTGACGGATTTGTCCCTTCAAGACTAATGATAATTGTTCTTACTTCTTTAAAAACAGCTTTACCACAAGTCATTTTTAATTATTGACAACAACAGAAGCACAAGAATTTACGAAAATGTCACTGTTACTTTACTTATATAAACCACATTATTGTGTTTCACAGTAATTTTGAATGAAAAATACATGTGTGTCGTCAACAGTTTTCTCTTAACTCTAACTTGAATTGGCAATTTCCAATTTTTGAAAAGTTGGGCCAACTTTATTGAGGCGGGACTCAAGAACTACAAACATAAAGGTTCGACAACATCATACTAAAGGTTTCCCTGACTTCTGCTAGCTGTGTATGCATGCACTTTCGTGTAACTGTAAAAATAGATAACTAACCTGCCTTTACAGCTGTTTAAATTGTTGCCAAATTGGAGTGTAACATGATCATGATACTCGCTTCTTTTTTACTTAATTTTTGAAGATACAGTTTAGAAACGTGGCACATCGTATGTACTTAATGACGTCATTTTTTGACATAAATAATTTTATTTGCTCTTCCAGTTTCAGCAGAAGTGATACCAATTTTAAATTTTCAACACCCTCTAAATTATTGAATTTTTGGATTCTGCATAGTTTTGTAAATGCAATGATACCATATTAAAAATGTCAAAGTTTTTAAATTTAAGTGTGCCATGACTGTTCCAATTTATTCTAATTGACCCATGTAACGGTAGAGAAATGAAATCACGTCAAAAATATTAAATTAATGATTTATGAGTAGAAAAAGTTTTTTAAATTGGATTTTAGGGTGAAACTCATTTTTTTCAAATAGAATCATTTTGGTATCCATGTACCATCCAATACTACCACTAATAAAGAATCTTCTGGC
>CALNHX010011917.1:0-28696 GCA_940337035.1 Agriotes lineatus
ATAACATAAATATTTTTCAAATTAATTCAGGTATAAGACAATGTGATGCAATGTTAACACTGCACTTGATAATATAACAATGGAATAGCCAGCTGGTGAGTATAATTAGATCATTAAACAAATACAACGTAACCTCAATAATCCAAACTAATAGAAATTAGGGTGATTCGGATTTCGCATTTGTTCGGATTAACGAATTTTACTTAAAAAGGTGTGAAAGACACTTAAAGTTGTATGTTTCCTTTTTTAAGACGTTATTGTGAAATCACGATTGTAATAACTGTCATCGATTGCACACTACTGGCGAAAGATACAAAGTATCCATTTTGCTGCTCTGACATTTGAATTAATTTAAATTTGGTGCAAGCTTTTTGGTTCGTGTGTTGTTCAAATAGTGCCTTATCTAGAACAATAATTGCATTTAATTAATTTGTTGGAAAGTACCTTCAGTTTAACTTATATTTGATTAGAATAAATTTAATAAATACAGTTCAGAGATTGTGGTTATGTATTAGACATCTGACGTTTGTCGTGTTATGAGCATGTGAAAGCTAATGTCACCAATCTTAGAAAACAAATAGTTACCAAAAACAGTGTTATAATGGACTCCATTGTAGCACTGTTTTCGGTGTTATAATAACCATATTGTGACATCAAAGTAGATAAAGTTAGTTATTGTTTCTTAAGGATGCAATCAAGTAGCCTTCAATTATTAATTATCAGACACCGAGCCGTATACAAGGTATAGTATTCCAACCAAAAATTGGAAAGCTATTTAAAATCCAGTACACCATGAAAAGTGTAAGTCATGTCTAAGTTGGTTTCATACAATCAGTAAATAATATTCTAATGTCAATCAGCTTTCAAGTAATGACAGTTCATCTGCAAATTGTACATGTAACTGTTTTGTTAAGGCATTGTAACATTGTGCATGATTTAAGTAGTTACTAGTTGAGTTTTTAAAACCGTATAGTAGCATATATAATTTTGAAAAACTTATATATCTTCCAAACTTCCCAATGCATCTGTTAAATTTGAAGGTTATTATCGAAGTGTCACTGAATGACAATCAAACAGTAATTTTATGAATTAAATTACGAAGTGACTTACACCCGTATTCATAGTCGTTCGCCAGCGACTCGCTGGGTTTTTCCTACGCGCCGTACGAGAATTAACACTGCATAGTCGCTCGCGCATGCAGCGCGTCGGCACCGCTCCGCCGAAAACCATAGTAACGCGCATCCTTTGTTTTACCGGCGAGCGACTATGCAGTGTTAATTCTCGTACGGCGCGTAGGAAAAACCCGGCGTTTCGCCGGCGAGTCGCTGGCGAACGACTATGAATACGGGTGTTACTGTTTTCAATGCTGGCCTGATTTTAAATAGCTTTCCAATTTCTGGTTGGAATACTATAACAATAGGAATAGATTTCTTTCCACACACATACACACAAACCACACAGTGATAAGTTGAATTTATTGTATGGCGTAATATGGAGGAGCATAATGTAAGTCGCATGCAGCCTTCATTGCATTTCTCACATAGTATGAATGATTTTCTAGAGCAAAAAGTAAAAAGGGTTTTGCTATAAACATTAATATTATAACATCATTTTTGCGGTATTAGCGTATAAACATACATAATCCGATTTTTATATTGAGAAGTTGATCTTTATTAGTCAAGGTCAATAATAATTTATTATTGACTGGGGTTAATCCGTTTCCTTAACAACGGTCAATAATGAAATCAACTGGCAAACACCATTGGTCGTTTGGAGTTCGCGAGCAAGCCCCTCGCTAGAGCCAAATTGGCAGAAGCCTACGCAGGCTTGAAATTCAGCCTACTTAATTTTCGTTGGTACGAATAAACTCTTGCATTTACCATGGGGTATGAAATGCTATGATTTAAGGTGCCAATAGTGTAAAAATTAGTATACAGATTGTCCGAAATCCGTTTGGAACATAGGAAATTAATGAGTGCGACAAGGAAGACATAAACAAAATGAGTAGCAAGACAAAGATGGAATGTAATCATGGCTAGGTAAATTTTTAAACTAAAATTAAATCAATGAAACAAACGCTTCTGTCAAATATTTATCTGTCATCAAGAGTATAAAGTGAGGTTTAAATATACTATTGTTTACTATTCACATAATTATTTTAATTATTTAAACCTCACTTTATACTCTTAATGACAGATAAAATATTTGACAGAAGCGTTGGTTTGTTTCATTGACTTAATTTTAGTTTAAAAATTTACCTAGCCATGATTACATTCTATCTTTGTCCTGCTATGCATTTTGTTTATGTCTTCCTTGTTGCACTCATTAATTTCCTATGTTCCAAACGGATTTTGGACAATCTGTATATCACGGTAGAGCAGATTCGGAGTACAATCTTCGTGCTTGGGCTATAATGATGTCTACTCAACTTTAGCGTATAATATACTGTTATTTATTTGTATACAGTGATATTTGATTTGTCTGAATGAACTTTGTGAAAGCTTACACTTCTGTGCATTGCTTATATTTATTATAGCCAATATACTAAAAGAGTGGGGATAGTTACGTATATCCTACGACTATTTTGTGAAATATTTTATCAAAATAAGACGTTTATGATTGTATAATCTACCCTGGGATTCATTCTTTTTATTATAGAGTGTCTACTGTTACAGAATCTTGATAGAATTTTTTTTTCTAGCTGCCTACATAAATATATCAAAGGAAAATTTACACTGCTAAATTCTGTTGAAGTGGAAAGAGCATTTTCAAGCATTTGTCTGGAAGTAAAAGTGACGTAACTCTGGTGCATGCCTTTAGTGTAGCGATATTTGTATATAAAGTTAAAACCTACAAATTAATGGCAGTGAAAACGACGTTTTACATTTAATGAAATATAATTAGGAGTGTGTTTGCTTTATGTTCTCTAATATCTTAATGGTAATGTTAGAATTAGAATATATAAAAATAAAATAGTTCTAAATTACATAGAAATAGGTTATTTAGACTTATACTTCTTTTCAAGTGTTTTTAAGTTTACAGTAGCACGTGTACCGCTTAATTATATTAAAATTACATATCAGTATTTAGTAGAACAACGGAAAGAAATGCTTTATTAATAAATTTTTAATGTATACAATTACAGAAATGTGACATACAGATTATTTTATTTTATTTTATTAATCGCGTTGGAGTTCTACCACGATTATTCAATTAACGTTGAAGTTTTGATTTAATTAAAACAAATGGTTCATAAACACAAACAATTGTCTAAGGGCTCCAGAAAGCCATTTTGGGCCAGTGGTGCATAACGGAATAATTGAAAAAGGAGAAAATACAATAAAAATAGTAATTTGTATCCCAAGGCACTGAAGTTTAGCTTTTTATCACGAATGTGGGCCAAGGCAAATAAACCACATGAGGGATAAAAAGGAACTTCAGTGCCGAGGAGTACATTATGTTTTTTTTTAAATTAAGAAATCGCAAAATTACAACATTTTAACCAACTTTTGCAGGTTATGTTGACGTCGGTTGACGTTTATCTGTTGCCCCCCGCCACCTATAAAAAATCGTAAAACAATGGATTACTTCACTACCGATTTTGACGTTCTTCACTGCCGATTACAAAAAATAAAATTATAAACACATTGGAGCAACATATAAAACAGAAGAACACTCAGTAAAATAAACTAACTGTAATACAGGGTGGTAGCGATTAGTGTAGCAACCGGCTCAGAGCAGTGATATATGAAACCCTTAATACAAACTCATGCTTAGGTTTGTTTCTGCAGGTGTCTTCTTGTCATTTTGTTTAACAACGCAGTTTAACACAATCATTTTTACTCGTGACCTATTAGGTAGTATTGTTAATAATTTCTGATAATTTAAGACCTTGTAATGGCATCGCCTGATCGAATGTTTTTGCTGATGGACCGAGCTCTGTGGCCTTGTGGTTACCACGTCTGCTTAGCATTCGGAAGGTTGTGGGTTCGATTCCCGTGGCCGTCTGCTTTGATTCAGGTTTTTAGGTGGTTTTCCTGAGTCAACAGGGTACCTTCTCTGATGCGAATGTCGGGGCAGTACTTCTCCACCTTTCCTGGCCTCTCTTGCATTCTCCACCCATCCTGAAGTTCCCGTTATTGGCTGAAGAAGGACGCAAGGTCCTGATAGCAGCCCGCCCCCAGTTGAGGGAATTCAAATGACCCTGAACCTTTATCTTTTTTTTTTGCTGATGCCTGCATTCCAGAAGCGATGCGATGCTGGAAGATATTTTGCTGCATGGTGCAACACACTTGATCGAGAGCCTAATATTTTTACATATTAATTTTCAATATTAGATGGTAGTTCCTAATTCGGCCGATATGCCGATACCGATTATCGGTGTCTGTCGATCCCTAATGTATTCTCTATTTTATTGTATATGGAATAGAAGCATGGGGTATGTATAAAGAAGCACCATATGGAAAAACAATAACCTTTATGGAGATGTGGTGCTATTGAAGGATTTTAACGATTTAATGGATCAGGAGAATTGCCAATATTGAAAAACTGAGCTCTGAGGTGCCCTCATTCCTGCAGAGCACGTCCTCCGGGTGGCAGATGGGGGAAGTCCTGAAGATAGGATTGCTGTGAATACTTACAATAAGCAATTGTGGACCAAAGGCCAGTTTTTCTTAGGTAACGGGGCATCCATTGTTGTCCTCAGCAAAATCAAAATAAAAGGAAAGGGGGAAAAGATCTTAGAAGATAGCTATGTGGTCCTTTCGGTTCTTGGGAGTTGCAACAAGCAGAAGGGCCATATTGTGACGTTTCAACCCCTTTACTACATGTGACGTTATGAAAAGTGCCTTTAGTACAGGTTGCCAATTATTACCTCGGGTTAGCTCAAATCGGAGAAATACGTTCACTCAAATATATGATAGATCAGTAAAAACAGTGGATAATTACCGAAATAAATATAATGTTTATAAATGTGTACATTAATAAAACCAAAATGAATGATACTTTATTAAATAATACTGATACTTCTGGGAGCGGTGTTCATTTTCCTGGCTCGTGCTGCAACCCAGTAAGCTGGAGTATAATGCTGGCTCGCCGGGGACGGCCTGCTATTATGCACTTCGGATCTTCCAGAAATGGGATCAGGTAGGTCGCTTGCCTCATATAAAGAGCGTTTACATCACTTCTTGGAAAAATCGTCCCCGTAGCTCTTCTGCAGCCGCTGATTAGGCCTTTGCTACTGTATTTGTTGACAAAGCACTGCGACTGCAATTTGCCGTATTAATTAGCTGGTTTTTTATTCACCTTAAGCCGGCCCTAGTTTTTAAATAATAATAACATTATGAGTGGAGTGCCACAGGGCTCTGTTCTTGGTCCCCTACTTTTTGTTATCTATGTTGCAGACCTCATACACTTGATTGTGTCTACAGTGCGTGTATTCACAGATGATACGAAATTTGCCAACCCATTAATTGAAAGTGTCATCATTCAAGAAGACTTGCAGAGAATCCTTAAGTGGACTGAAGAATGGCTACTAACGCTAAATAAAGAAAAATGTATAGTGCTTCACATGGGGAAAAACAACCCGCATCTGCACTATAGGTTGGGAAATGAAGCAGTTAAAGACGTCACATCGCAAAAGGACTTAGGCATTGAAATAACATATAATCTGAAGTGGAAATCCCACATAACCAACATTGTTAAAAAGGCGAACTCATTACTATATTTGATACGTAGAGCGTTTTCAGTACTAACACCAGAATTGTTCAAAAAAATTTACAAAACCTATGTTCGGCCCGTCCTCGAATTTGGCTTTGCAATATGGTCTCCCTATTTTGAAAAGGACATTACCCTACTGGAAAATGTACAGCGAAGAGCAACAAAACTTCCAGTCGGCTTGTACCACTTACCTTATGAAGAAAGGCTTAATAGGCTCAACCTAACGCCCCTGAAGTGTAGACGTCAACGTGGTGACCTAATTGAAACATACAAGATTCTAACCGGTCAGTAGTACAATTGCAGTGGCTTAAGTAATATGTTTACATTTAGTGAAAACCCTCAATTACGTGGTTATAGTGCAAAGTTATGCAAGGATCATTTCTCTCTTAACACGCGTAAATATTTCCTAACGAACCGTGTGGTGGACTCGTGGAATTGACTTCCGCAAGAAATTGTGAGTGCCGACACCCTGAACTGGTTTAAAACCAAATTGGACAATTTTCTGCGACACAATCAGTAGCTATGTTATGTTATGCAAATATATATAATACTTGTTTTTTTTTTGTTTGTTTGCAATGATATTAGAAACATCTATTATGTTTAGTTAAGGCATTTAGTCATGTACAACCAAACCCATGTACAGAGGTATAAACAGCTGATAGCTGTTTGCTTTCAATGTGTAAATAAATAAATAAATAAAATATCCTAGGCGTTCTTCATATATCTCCGGAAGCGGCCGTGGCTTTAGTTCCAGCGGATCGACAGCTTTTAGTTTTTTGCTGATAAGCGAAATTTAGGTATTTGAATGGTGAAGAACTGGATGTACGAGGGCGACGACTGCGAACTTATGGACAGCGTTTTCAGGCAGTTGAGGCGAGTTTCTTCTCCACCAATCTCTAGGTTGTAGCTTCGGATCCGTAGTGATGGCGATGGGAAAACTCTGCGTGCTTTAACGTTAACAAAAATTAAATTTTGTGAAATATGGCCTTCCTGGTCACGCTTAAATTTGCGCTCGGGATTAAGCTGGTACGTATAATTAAAGGCGGTCTGGTTGGACGGGCTACAGGGAATTTAAGGCTACTTTGGGCTGACAGAAACACTGTCATTTCCCTTAGTGTTTAATGGATACTGGTTCATTCTGCGGGACAGAAACGCTGTCAGGACATAATAGGCAGGTAAGGAGAGAAAGGAGAGGAATTGGAAAGGAAAATCTCAAGATACTGGAATGGCTCTGTAGTTTCCTTTTATACATTTTGTGAGCCGTTATCGGTATATTTGCTCCCCGCTTTAATGGAAAGGGAAAGACTCCGTCGGTTCTTCAGCGCCGCTTCGCGCATAGTGGATGGGGTTCTGTTATCTCCTTTTCGCGCGTCGAATAGATTCAATGTTTGATAGCGCGATGAATTAAATTTAAATACATTTTAAGTATAATAAGAATTTAATTCAGGAGCAAGCGTTACAATATTTATGAAATTGGAAATAGACAGTGAGTAACAGAATGGGAAGGCATCACCTCCAGAATTATATATGTATTATTAGTAATGATAGAAACAGTAGGCATAATACTAATATATGCCCTTGTTAAAAATAGTTACACTGAAAACAAAGAAGCATTCTATAATGAACTACAAGAAACCATAGAGAAAATTCAAAAGAAAACTACAAGAATAATAGTCATGAGAGATTGGAATGCCAGAATAGGAAAATATGCTGGACAAGGAATGGTAACAATGGGAAACTATCAATATTAAAATGTGAAGAATGATCAATTTCTATACCAATAATCAACTACTTATAAGGTATGCCCTTTTAAAGTATAAAAACATACAGCTGGGTCCACGAGGGAAGGGAAGCTGCCGGCGCATGCCGATTAACAGCAGGTAGACATGAATCCGTAAAACATCAAATACAGTGGTGTAGTGATTCTGCTATTTCTTATCAATTGGTAAATACCAATATTTAATGATCTTTAGTATTTTCAAATAAAATTACTCACTGATATCTATCCTAAGTCGAAGATTTAACTTTTAAGGCTTTATAATTAGATGCTTATCGGAAAGCATCACGAACATATTAAGTACACTGAGAGAAATTAAGAAGTCTCAAAGGTTAGTACAAACAAGCACTTTTAAATACCTTTGGCCCTTGCCAAACATTTTAGTTCTCCGTAAACTACTTACCAAAGGCTACTTCCTGAAAAGTTTTGAATGCTCAAAAGCATGAAGTAGTGTACAATGTGTTCCAGTACTTTTTATCCAAGAAGGAAGGGGGAGAGATTTTCAAGAGTGTTAAAGAAAAAATTTGTGGAGCTACAAAAAAATCGACAGAACAATAGAAGCGATTATGAGAGAAGCCAGTGCATCGTCGGAAGAAAATAATGGTACGCTGGAAAAGAAAGCTTCCACGAAAACATCCTGTAACAGATTTGGAAGATTATGAGAATTATGATATTCGGCAAATAATCTATAATTTTCAAAAAACAGAAGAATGCCTTGTTACTATTAAGGCTTTACGCGAAAAATTATTGACAGATCTAGGTTCATGTGGTTCAGTGTCTTCATTGAAAAGAATTGTTAAAGAAATTCGCTTTACATGGAAGAAAACGCAAAACAAAAGAAAACTTAATATTGACTACTGAAGTGAAAATAGGCTGATTGTCATTTTGGATGAAAGCTATATTCATAGTGGGCATACAAAATGTAGAAGGTGGAGCTCCAATGACAGCGAAGGGTTGCTCTCAAATATTATGAAAGGTCAACGATTAATTATGATTCATGCAGGCGGCGAGATGGGTTTTATTCCAAACTGTTTATTAACATTGAAATCTGGGAGAAAAAGTGGAGATTACCGTGACGATATGAACGGGGTAAAAGAACGCCTTCTTCCAAATTTACCGAAGAACTCCATAGTTGTTATAGACAATGCCCCGTATCATAGTGTACCATTAAACCCTGCACCGACATCCAATAGTAGAAAAAGTGAAATGATTGAATGGTTAAGTACATCAAAAAGGCATAAAATTTTCATCAAAGTTATATAAACCTCAACTGTATACAATTGTAGTTATAATTAGGAATATCATGGAATAACTAACTTTATTTCTACAATTAATCCAACATAATAATTGTCATTGCTTGCTTGCTTGACACCACTTTGAGAGCGAACCCGTTGGCCAAATTTGCTGATTTTGGTGTCAATCGACTCAGGGCGACGCAAGTAAGCCAGTAGTAGGGTTTTCAAATTTTTATAAGTGACTTTTTTTTATGAGGATTTTCTAACCTCAAAATTCACTCGACACACAAAATGGATCACTCTTGTACAAATTGCATTAAATGAATTATTTCGCGCCCAATTTGGGTGCAGAATGCTAGGCCATAGTAATGCTAATGCTCTATTTATAGATTGAATTATATCTTTGAATATCCAAATTCTAGTTATTAAAATTGATAGCGCCTTAATTAAATTTTATTTTAACAATGACTTTGAATTGAGTAATGACATTTACTGTCACCTTTCACGTCAAACAATGTACTATTAATAATATCAATCAAATATGACAAATTTTCATTCTACTCACATCCTATTGACTCAATATTATACAGTAGGTACTTGATTATAGTTAATTGCACTTTTTAAATTGTCTTTTATTTACTATAGCATCGATAGGACAAAACTACAACCCACTTTGAACTGCTTTCACTCTTTCTGTTCCAATATCACCTCCAAGACAGCACTCCTCCTGATGTTAACAGCCCCGACCCCTATTTAGTCCTGCTGTGATGCATTGCTTATTGACAACAGCTGTCAATTTGTCAAACCCTTGGCTGCTAGCAGGAAAGACCCCATTCTACTTCACTAGTGACACTGCTACCTTTCAGAGACTCCCTCCTTCCGACAGCCTCACGGCAAGTTTGTTATTATAGATGATCCCCAATTAATATCCTTCTTCCTTAGCTCCAAACTGCAGCAACCTCTGTTGTCAGTAACCAACAGAATAGCTCGAATCCAACAGTCCGTCTGCTATCCTCCGTCAACAGATCCACGTGTCCTCAGTACACTCTCAACAAACCCAGCACTTGACAATTCTCAAACCAATGTAACTTCTTATCAATTGTATTATTCAAAATAAACTAATTCCATTCAAATCTTATTTTCTTCTTGCTTCTTCTGCTTGCTTCTATCAAGTTTTACGACCTTCCAATTCTCTTAAATAACTGTTACTTCATTAATAATAATCTTCTTTATATTTCTCTTAATTTTCACCTCGTAGATTTTGTTAAATCCTTTTTAAATGTTTTCACACACTAGCATATTAAAAAATAGGGTAATTTCTATGTTTTTATTCAAACCGAACAATTATATCAAAAGGTACATTTCATTTCTCTATGAGTTGTTATTCTAATAATCGTAACAAAATCTGCTTAACTACTATGTTCTAATTATTCCTGCCATCTATAAATTAAACTTATTTGAGTCGTACCTACTTCACTATATTATTTTAATAAAAATTACATTTGTCATGTGATATGAGCATGTATTTCTTTATCAGTTTCAAAACCCCTACAGAATACTCAAATGTTATCCCTTTCATCTTAAATTGCCTCAAATTTGAATTCTTTTAATGAACTTCATTCAAACAACCAATTCTTTTTAATATTTTCTAAATTGATTGTATTGATCTCCCAAATTCTATTTTTACATATAATCTTCAGCCAAAACTGCTCTTAATGTACCATAACAATAAATATAACAAATATATACTGCTATGGTTTTAAGTCCTACAATTCAACTCTGTTAGCATTGCCAAATTAATGGACATTTCACGAAAGCTCAGAGTGAGATATTTTATATAACTGCAAAGCTAAAAATTGAATTTGCCAGAATGAATACATTTGTAATGAGATGCCCGTAATTGCAGAATAATTAATTAATGAACGCAATAAGAAAGCTCAATTTGAACAGGGATCTACGTTGAATGTAAGTTCAGTTAATTGATTAGGTTTGTGCTAAAGTAAATGCCAAGCCGAATGAAATTTCATAATTAGAAGATGAATCGCAAACGCAAGGGAATGAAACGTAGAATTCAGGTACAGTTTAATAGTGAAATCCAGTCAGGGTTTTATAAGAAAGGTAATTGAAATATAGATAAGCTTATGAACATGCAACGAGCAGATAAGAATGAAGGCATTAAAGCATTTGAAGGAAACCGTAAGAATCAAAAGGCAAGGATTATAGAAAGTTGTAGCCTGACGGGCTAGTTTAATTTAATTTAAATGCTACAATCACCAGCCTGAAATCTGGTTGCCCAAAGTTAGCTCAAAAAGCCAAGATCCAAATAATAAGCTCAGGTAGTAACGTGGAAAGAAACACAGGATAATTTCTTATTATTATATAATAACGTTTAACTGGATACATTAAATTAAACTGTATTAAAACAACACGAAACAATAGAATGTAATAAAAATAAAATAACTCTTCTAACGGGGGTTCGTTCATCTGTAGTCGAGCGGTGGCACACTATTGCGGGACAGCCTGTACATCAGTCCTCTCGTCACGTTGGCAACACGCCGGCCCTGAACAGGTATTATGACAGATTAGTAGGCCGCCAATAATGGCGGACGACAACAACACATTTGATCTTAAAATCGTTCAATAAACAAAACTGCAGTCGAAATCAAACTAAGTTGTGTGCATACCTAGTGCGTCTGGTGGTGAAACTCCCATCGTTCAAGTGGCGGACGATGCGTTTGATTCGCTTTACTTGCCAACTGTTTTGTTTCCCCCAGGTGAGTGAATTTTGCTTAACTGTGCACCGTTTCTTGCTGACGAAGGCGGCCGCTGGGTTACCCTAGCTCCGCGAGTGCGTGCCTATGGACGGTGGCCTCGGGCTCGTTCGACCGGGACCCCTGGTGCACGCGCCTCGGCCTCGGGGATACGAAAGTCGCCCCAGACGCGATTATCGGGGCTAATTACGTCTGCGTCGCCATCCTGGTGCCGGGAAATTTGCTTCGCGGACGGCGTCGTCACCGGCGAGCACGACTTGGCCTCCCGTGTGCCTAAACTTTGGAGGGCGTCGTCAGCGAGTTCGGAAATACTCTGTTTATGTCCAGGTGTCTGACACCGTCGCTGTTGGACCTGGGGCAGTTCTCTAGGTCGCTAGGTGCTCGGGAAATAATGTCGGAAAGTAAATAACAATCCAGACGTGCAGGAATTCGAGGAAATCACGTTGGGAAGTAACGTAACAACCCAAACGTTCAGGAGATTAAAAGAATAACGTCGGAAAGTAAATAACAATCCAAACGTGCAGGAATTCGAGGAAGTAACGTTGGGAAGTAACGTAACAACCCAAACGTTCAGGGGTTCAGGTAGCTGGTCGGGATACCCTCGAAAAGTCCTGGGGGACACTCCTGAGAGTACAGGTGAGACTAGAGGAGTGGGAAGATCTAGGAAATTCTCGAAGATGCTCGAAGAGCCCGGAGGCTCTCCTGAGCGGAATCAGGACTGGAAGAGGTTCGGGAAAAATACTAGGAAATTCTGTCTTGTCTGCGCTCCGAATTCTGCTTTTATACCTGGTGCGAGCGTAATCGGAGGTCGTTGAAGAGGGGATTCGTGCGCAGTAGTGTTAGGACGATCGCTTGCGGTGACGTCACGTCGTCCTCTCGGCGCGGAGCTTCGGTCTCTAACGTGGTGCACGACCAGGGTGAACGCGCAAATTAATTTTTAATTTACAGAATCGCGTTCGCGCTGGGCGTAACGTTACACATGATCCTCCCCTCGGAAAAATGAAGGACCACCGGCGGAGAAAACATCAAGAAGAATACCTGGAGGTCGGTTGCCGGTTCGTCAGTACTAGCATACAGAGTGATTAATTTCTGACGGGTTAAATATAGAAGCTGCTACTTCAACACATACTCTTTTCGCACACTCTCATCCAAGCTTCGGCGGTTTAAGCCTACAATATCATGCCGTAATCCGGGTTCACGGTGGCAAGATCACGCTTCAAGATAAGACTGCTTTAACAAGGAACTTTCCACGTGCGAAAAAGAATACGACGTACAAATGTCAAACCAGGGCAAGCGAATTGCTTAACGGGCGGGCCGGAACGTACTTTCATTTAAACATTCTGGAACGAATATCAGGCGGCGCGATCGGCGCGCAAAAACTCTTTGGAGCGGAAGCAGAGACCGCGGTGTCGGCGTACAACCATTCAAACTCCCTGGAGTTAGTGCATATGCCCCGGAATGGGCATGCAAGTATTCATACGTCCTGGAACATGTTCAGAGCCGCGGTGTCGGCGTACGAACGTTCTGGAAGTATTTAATCATGCGAAGACATTCTGGTTTCAGGACAATTTTACTTTCACACAATTAATAAACCGGAGGAAATCACAGAGGCCGCGGAGTCCGGCGTGCAATTTCCAGGAAACGGGCGCACAGGATTCCAGTTACAGGCGCTGGCACAGGAAAAAGGCGACTTCCTTTCTACATTCTCTCCTTCAAGCTTCGACGATTAAGTCTACAACCTCCTGCTGTTCCCCGGGTTTACGGCAGCAAATAGAGTACGCTTCAGAAGTGAGCACTTTCAGGGTAAGCTTTCATACTAACTATGGCGGCATTCACAAAAACTTACATGCATAATTTTTCAGGTATACATCAGGCGCTTACACACGGATACATGCGGCTCTGGGACTGGAAAATTTCTACGGATACACTAGGTGCTTATCGGCGAAACTAGTATGGAGAAATTCCACGGAACAACCGGTGCTTATCGGCGGAACTGGTACTGGAAAATTTCTATGGATACACTAGGTGCTTACAGGCGGATCCGGTACAGGAAAATTCCTACGGAGAGACATCTGGATTGTCTCGGAAGGTCCGTAGTATTTTCGGCCATTTGCGGATCTAGTCTTGGAAAACTACCACGGAAGGACATCTGGATTGTCCGGGCGGTCCGTGGTCGGAGTCTTCCGCCATCTGCTGGGGTACCTCGGGGTTGCTGGGCCCGTACCAATACTGAAGAATAGTATTGGTCCCTGAGGGAGAATTTCCTAGACTAGACGGGATTTCGGGAAGATCTTCTCTGGACGGGAACGGACGTGGACGGGGATTTCGAAATACTAAGCTTGAACGTTTCTGTTACTGGGCACTGGTACATTTTCTCTGACGGCTAAGCTGGAACAGGTTTTGTACATTATTAGATTTTACTTACAACATTTACTAGTTCGGTTTTTAACAGGGTTTTTTCCTCGGGCGCCATCTGGATAATCTGGATTCTGGACTACTGGAATATCGGGCTAGCGGAATACTGGAATACTGGAATATCGGAGCGGCGGAGTTTTTATTCTGTTTCTTTCCTGGTTACTGTCTGAGTTTTCGTCCCTGCTCGGGCGCCAAAATGTAGCCTGACGGGCTAGTTTAATTTAATTTAAATGCTACAATCACCAGCCTGAAATCTGGTTGCCCAAAGTTAGCTCAAAAAGCCAAGATCCAAATAATAAGCTCAGGTAGTAACGTGGAAAGAAACACAGGATAATTTCTTATTATTATATAATAACGTTTAACTGGATACATTAAATTAAACTGTATTAAAACAACACGAAACAATAGAATGTAATAAAAATAAAATAACTCTTCTAACGGGGGTTCGTTCATCTGTAGTCGAGCGGTGGCACACTATTGCGGGACAGCCTGTACATCAGTCCTCTCGTCACGTTGGCAACACGCCGGCCCTGAACAGTTATTATGACAGATTAGTAGGCCGCCAATAATGGCGGACGACAACAACACATTTGATCTTAAAATCGTTCAATAAACAAAACTGCAGTCGAAATCAAACTAAGTTGTGTGCATACCTAGTGCGTCTGGTGGTGAAACTCCCATCGTTCAAGTGGCGGACGATGCGTTTGATTCGCTTTACTTGCCAACTGTTTTGTTTCCCCCAGGTGAGTGAATTTTGCTTAACTGTGCACCGTTTCTTGCTGACGAAGGCGGCCGCTGGGTTACCCTAGCTCCGCGAGTGCGTGCCTATGGACGGTGGCCTCGGGCTCGTTCGACCGGGACCCCTGGTGCACGCGCCTCGGCCTCGGGGATACGAAAGTCGCCCCAGACGCGATTATCGGGGCTAATTACGTCTGCGTCGCCATCCTGGTGCCGGGAAATTTGCTTCGCGGACGGCGTCGTCACCGGCGAGCACGACTTGGCCTCCCGTGTGCCTAAACTTTGGAGGGCGTCGTCAGCGAGTTCGGAAATACTCTGTTTATGTCCAGGTGTCTGACACCGTCGCTGTTGGACCTGGGGCAGTTCTCTAGGTCGCTAGGTGCTCGGGAAATAATGTCGGAAAGTAAATAACAATCCAGACGTGCAGGAATTCGAGGAAATCACGTTGGGAAGTAACGTAACAACCCAAACGTTCAGGAGATTAAAAGAATAACGTCGGAAAGTAAATAACAATCCAAACGTGCAGGAATTCGAGGAAGTAACGTTGGGAAGTAACGTAACAACCCAAACGTTCAGGGGTTCAGGTAGCTGGTCGGGATACCCTCGAAAAGTCCTGGGGGACACTCCTGAGAGTACAGGTGAGACTAGAGGAGTGGGAAGATCTAGGAAATTCTAGGAAATTCTCGAAGATGCTCGAAGAGCCCGGAGGCTCTCCTGAGCGGAATCAGGACTGGAAGAGGTTCGGGAAAAATACTAGGAAATTCTGTCTTGTCTGCACTCCGAATTCTGCTTTTATACCTGGTGCGAGCGTAATCGGAGGTCGTTGAAGAGGGGATTCGTGCGCAGTAGTGTTAGGACGATCGCTTGCGGTGACGTCACGTCGTCCTCTCGGCGCGGAGCTTCGGTCTCTAACGTGGTGCACGACCAGGGTGAACGCGCAAATTAATTTTTAATTTACAGAATCGCGTTCGCGCTGGGCGTAACGTTACAAAGTGCAGAAAAGGAGACAGCATATGAACTTAAAAATGTGTGGAAAATAAAACGGTGAATACAAAGGAAGCCAGTGCAGGAAATGCGCAAATTAGATACTCTAATCAGTGCAGTGACATGTGAATATTTAAACGCAAATTAAAAAGACGTGCAGTGACAAATAGACACCCAAAATTAGTATAAATGTAAACAATTATTTTAGATGTAATATTAGTGTACAAAAACCTAGCTTTAAGTAGAATTTATTGTTAAAAGTCAGTATTTTGAACCATGTTAACATCCGTAATTAATTTGAAACTAACTAGCTTTTGTTTAAAACGGGAGAAGACAAATGAATAAATTAATGGCTTGACGTGTGAAATTGTGCTCTGTAGATGAATTAAAATTTCTGATATTAAAAATAAAAATACATGTCTGAAACTTTACCAGTGTGTTGAGCAAATTTTTGTGCCCATGTGGTATTATTTTTATCAAAATCCGCTACCAAAAATTGTTGAGGTGTCCGATGCTGTTTGACATAACCTCGATCCGAAGCAGCCTTAGTTCCGACAGCTACGAGGAGGTCGATCAGTCCAGCCAGCACATTGGGGAAGACATCAGTGCCACTCAGCAGCCCGTGGGGTACGTACCCGTGCCCCAACAGCAGGATCCGACCCATAGCAGCCCCGCAACAAGGTCAGAGTAGCTATAAACCCTCCGATTTGAGAACGACTAGTGCAGGTACTGTTCATTCTAAAACTAATTAAGTGAGCACCGGGAAATTCATGCATGCGTAAAAAGAGCAATACTCAATCCAATCCAGGCCAGTTCCATCGCCGTACGAGTGACTCTAGTCTGCCAGGAAGCTCAAAATCCATTATTTGAGGTTATCCGTTAGTGAGACCCAGACCGACGCCAAAATAAACAATTGGGAGGTAGACGCGGGCCCCATAAACAAATGCTAGAAACCAATGAGGATTAATGCCCGCGAAAACCAACTGATTTAAATAGTTACCAATAGAACTGTGATCGATTGTTTTGTTTATTAAATTTGACGCGATCTTGCAAAACGGCGTCCATCTTGGCTTATATTTGACCAATTTCAGTTTTCGATTGTGCGCGGTTAAGCGTATGCGGAGATAGAGCCGTATTTAATAATTTTAATAAATTATGCATTCAGGGTGGACCCAACCGAGATGAGTCTTTGCTTTATCGATTTGATCTAGCGTATTATTGGATTAATTGCAGATAAATAAAATATTATTAAGGGCATACAACTATTTATTTTTATCTATCAATTTACAAATAACTTTTAATCAACCTAAGATTTGATAACACGAATACGAAAAATATTTGCGTGGTACCCTTATTTAAAAATTAAATTAATAACACATTACAACACTAATTAGACATACCATTGCAATATAAAGGTATCACAACTATCAGCTAGGATGCTACCATTCACGCCGTGGATGCCGAGTGAATTGAACGAGAGGGCCGTTGGATCCGCTGGTGCCGGCTGGACATGCAGGCTCGGAAATGCGTTTCTGGCGCCAAACTTAATTGTGGCGATGTCGCTTACCTGATCATCTTTTAAGAAAACATGGCTGCAGGTGGGTAGTTTTGATGTCCATGGTGCGATGTTGACGGACGTATTTTCCGGATGTTCTGTCGAATCGTTTTCGGAAGCGATGCTGGATTTAATTCATCTTCTGGCTGGTCTAAGAGAAATTCGTCTGGGATCACCAGCTCAGCAGGCGAACAACCTAAATCCTCTTTGTATGTGGTCTGAAGTCCCAACAAAATTATTGGCAACATTTCCGACCATCTTTGGTGGCACATTAGTGCGTTTTTCAATGTCCGATGCCATTTTTCCAGAATACCGTTAGTTTGAGGTCTGTATGAAGTGCAGCGTGCACGCTCGGTGCCAATTAATTTGGTTAGCGAGCTGATGAGTGCAGATTCGAACTACCTTCCCTGATCGGTGGTAATTGACCGTGGAGTGCCTAAACGGGAGACCTAATGCACGTAGAATGCCTCTACTACAGCTTCGCTGGTGATATTGATGAGGGGTACCGCCTCGGGCCACCTGGTAAACCTTCGATCATTGTTAAGCAGTAGCGAAAGCTCTGCGATTTTGGCAGTGGACCAAATAGATCTAGGTGGACGTGTTGAAATCGTTCGTTGGGAACTGGGAATGTGACGTGTGGGCTCTTCGTGATTCTGGACTTTAGTTTTTTGGCATGCCATACATGATCAAGTCCATTGGGCGATATGTTTATTCATCGTTGGCCAAACACATACCTCTCTCTGATGAATCTACCAGTTGCTCAAATGCCTGGATGTGAGGAGTTGTGACACATGTTGAAAACTAGTTTCCGTAAGCTGGCTGGCACATATGGTCTTATTCTATTTGTGGAAGTATCACACACAAATCTGTACTGTCTCACCTGGAGGTGTATGCTTGTCCATTTCCAGGGAACTTTGGAGCTGATGGAGTTCTTCGTCGCCTTCCTGCTGTGCTGCCAATTCGGTCGCTGTAATTGCAGTGGGCATGTTGATTGTGTTAATTCTTGAAAAGGCATCTGCGACTATGTTCTGTAAACCAGAAATATGTATAGTATTTATTGTAAATTGACTTATTGACTAATTGCCGAAGTTGCCTAGGAGCTACTTTTTCGGATTATTGTTGAAAGGCGAAGATGAGAGGTTTGTGATCGATCCGAACCGTTAATTGTCGACCCTCGACCATAAACCGAAAGTACTTAATAGCCTCATAGATTGCAAGACGCTCCCTGTCATAGGCACTATAGTTCTTTTGAACTGCGTTTAATTTCTTAAAAAAGAATCCAAGTGGTTCCCAGATGCCATTTCTTTGCTGCTCTAGTACTGCGCCGATAGCAAAATCAGAAGCGTCGGCAGTAAGGGCTAGGTGCGCATCTTCAGCTGGGTGAACAAGTAGCGTTGCGTTAGCTAACTGCCTTTTGCACGATTCGAACGCTGCTGTAGCTCCAGGGGTCCAAATAATAGGGCGTTTATCGTTTTTCCTAGTATTCCGTAGGTATTCATGAAGTGGGGCTTGGATTGCGGCAGCATTCTTGACGAATTTCCTATAGAAGGGGGTGTTCTGTCTAATATTTTGCTTCTTTTAGAAATTTCTTCCTTTGTAGTAGTTTCCGCCGTTCTCTTTCTTTTTATATATTCGTCTAGCGTTGGTTCACTGTTAATTCTGTTTCTAAAAGGTTCACCCATTTATTTTTTACACTGGTCTATTTTGCAATTTGAATAGAAAATGTTCGTTATATAACAAATTAATGTGTATTATGGATAACTGTTTTTAAAGGTGTCACCATATTGTTCCCATATATTTTTACTTCTATATTGCTAGTAGGGTCTGAGAACAGGCGAAAACATTACGGCGCCGACATAGTCTCACTCTGAGCACTACGCGTCTCGTGCGCATGCCTGAGAATTCGAACTCCGCCTTTAGAAGCGACTTCTAAACGTGACCATGAGATTCACTTCCCAACTTCGCTGGACGACGCTTGCGCACAGCTCACCAAGTGTGTAGAATAGTTGGTTGTCTGTCTCACTTACGCTGTGACCTCCCCACTTACACGCGCTAGCAATATATATTGCGATGGTATTAAGCCCTACAAACTCAACTCTGATAGCATTGCCAAATTAATGGACATTTCATTAAAGCTCAGGGTGAGGTATTTTATATAACTGCAAGGCTAACTTTGAATTTAATAGATTGAATGCATTGGTAGAGCAAAGTTATTATGTAAAGACACCAGCATCATACCTGCGCGGTAGTCAATTTTGTGTCGGACGGGTCCATTATGTAAATAAAGGGGTTATAGGTAGCGTGACACACAGCGATCAGTAGCGGCGGCTAAATATATTTCTCGGTATTTAGAAAGTTTTCTACCTGGATCTCAAAACGCGGACAAACATTGAAACATCTGCTGTTTACTGTTTCTCAGTTTTGTTTGTGAGCATTGGTCGATTAAGCGTGGCGTGCGTATTTTATTCTGTAGTTTTTGTAAAGTTTCTGAATTGTGTGTGTATATCTGTTTGTTTTGTTCTCGCGTGTGTGTGTGTGTGTGTTTGTTGCGGATTTTATTAACATTATTGACACTGACATTTCATCTAGTTTAGTTTAATTTAATGATGGCTGAAAGTAAGAAGTTGGGGAAAAAAGGACAAGTCATCCACAGCCAAGGTAGAGAGGTACGTACATTTATGAAATAGAGCAGGATGTGTTAATTATGTCGGTACATTTTTCAGATCGTACATAATGTTGCACAATTTATGCGACAAGAAGCAGAGGCACGAGCACCAGTTATACCTTTACAAAAGACAATTGAAAGGTAACACTTTGAAAAAATATTTTTTTGTTTGAAAAAATGAAAATTTGGCGAGACTAGGTTATGTAATTTGACTTGTAGTTTCCGAAAAACATAAAATATATAGGGTAATCAATTTAAAAATTCAAAGTTGCTATTATTTCCGGTGAAACCGGAAGTCGGTAATTTTGACTATATCTATCGGTCAATCAGAAATGATCTCTAGTATCTTCATATCAAATTTTAACTAAATCGCTTCATAAATAAAAAAGTTATAAGCATCCGGTATTCCAGGTGAGTTTTTTAAGTGTTACAAGGCGATATCTCGAAAACGGTTTAAAATATTTTCATGAAATTTTGGTGGGTTGATAGGGAGATGGGGAGACATATTTAAACATTTTTGGCATTTACCTCCTCGCTGTGTTTTAAGGGGTGGGGGGTAACTTTGCAACTTTTAATAGGATGATGTACTTTTGTTTAGAAGGTTAGAAACTACGTAAAAAACTACGTATGTGTACAAAAGACTTTTTGATTTGCTTTTTCAATTACGAGATTATGATTAACTAAATTTTTTTCATAAAATTTTAAAAAAATTAAGTTTACTAATACTTCAAGTTTACTTATTTCAGAATTATTATTCGTTTTCATAAAAATGCGTTAGTTCTACTTAAGTCAGTTGAGAATTTTGATGTTTTAATGATTATTTCACGTTCTTTTAATTTTATAACCTAATAAATCATAATTCCGTAACCAAAAGTACATCATCCTATTTAAAATTTCAAAGTTATCTCCCACCCCTCAAAACACAGAGGAGATAAATGTTAAAAATATGTTTAAATATGTCCCCCCATCTCCCTATCACCTCACCAAAATTTCATAAAAATATTGTAAACCGTTTTCGAGATATCGCCTTGAAACATTTTGAAAAAGTCACCCTGTTTGTGCAAGCTAAATGGCTACGCCGCCTTTCGCTTGTATGATACTAATAATAATAATACTTGAAAGGGTCCTGGCTGCAACAAAGATTTCAAAGAGCTCTTACCTGCGCATAGAAAAAGAAGCTCGCTCTTTGGACGCAGGAGAAGGCACATCTTTTTCTACTCCTCGTAAGCAGCGTCCCAAGCCGAGCCCAAAATCATCCTTACCGGAACATGAGATGGCCGAGGTTCGGAGAATTATTCATAATATCTATCTAACTGAGAAGCGGCGACCAACTCTGCGATGTATACTGCAGAAATTGGAGGAATGCAATGTCCCCTACGAGGGAAAATTAAGTTCATTCCGTAAGCTAGTTCACAAGTTAGGATTCAAGTAAGATATGGTGCTTATTTTCACTACTTACAAATTGAACTAAATTTTAATTCTATTACAGGTGGAGGAAGACAAGTGATAGACGAAAAGTTCTAACAGAAACGCAGAAGATCCGGAGCTTGCGGGTAAAATACCTGCGTAAAATTATCGAGTATCGGGCAGAAAATCGACCCATCATCTACATCGATGAAACATACCTTCACAGCTCCCATACGACGCCAAAGGAGTGGTCAGATGATAGCTCGGAAGGGTTAAAGGCACCCATATCAAAGGGACAGCGGCTGATTATTGTGCATGCAGGCAGTGAAGACGGTTTCGTCCCGAATGCCCTATTGATTTTTAAATCAGGGACTAAAAGTGGAGACTATCATGACGAGATGAATGCGAAGAATTTTAGAACGTGGATGGAAAAACAACTTTTACCAAACTTACCCCCAAATTCGGTAGTGGTCATGGACAACGCCTCTTACCACAACATAAAATCCAGAAAGGAACCAACTTCAAATACAGTCAAAGCAGAGATGATTAGCTGGTTGAGAGACAAGAAGGTGCAATTTGATGAGACCGTAACAAAAGTGGAGCTATACGAGCTAATAAAGCAGTACAAGGGCAGGGAGGTCAGTTATTCAGTGGACGAACTTTTAAATTCAAAAGGACATGTGGCACTTCGCCTTCCACCCTATCACCCGGATCTAAATCCTATTGAAACCATATGGGCAATGATGAAAAATTGGGTGGCATCTCGTAATGTGACGTTTAAGCTGAGCGACGTCGAAGCTTTGGCGAGAGAACGATTTACTCAAATCAGTCATGAGGAATGGCGTGCTGTGTGTGACCGAGTAAAGCGGATTGAAAATGAGTATATGAAGAATGAATATCAAATGGACGAAGTGTTAGAAGTTCATTTTATGGTGAACACTGGGTCATCTGATGAAGAAGACGATGAACAGTCTGATGGAGATGACGACGATGATGATGAAGTATTTGGCCAGCCTCTCCCGTAAATGTTAAATGTACCTACATTTAAATTTGTACTTAAATATTATAAGTAAAGGCCATTTCAATAAGAAAATACAGAAACGACTACTAATATTTTTTTTCTGTAGCAAATGTTAAGGTATGCTTTAATCGACTCAAAACAAAAGGTCAAGTGTTACTTTAACAGCAAGGGTAGATAAAGTACTTGAATTTTTTTATTTTTATTCGCATTATCCTAGCAACCCAATCTAACTACTGTGATTTTAAAATGTGATTGACTTTCCTTATTTTCTATTGAAATTGTTAAAGTTACAAACGATTCACTCGTCGATAAAATTTAACTTTATCGTCTTGTATAATAAATTACTATTGTAGTTGTCCTGGGTTTGTTAATTTGTTTTTATTTCGTTTCATATATGTAATTCACAAAAGTTGACAGTGTAATTAATAGAGATGGGAATTTAGGTTGTTAAGAAACAAATAATAGGTTAAAAGACAGTAAACAAATCGTTAAATAGGTGAGATTTTAGGTTTTTATTTAAAAACGACAGTAACTGACGTATATACCAATTTATTATTATATTACAGTAACAGTGTGCAACATTGCTTATACACCTATTTAGTGTTTATAATATTAATTGTAGACAAGTTTTCAAGATTTTCATAGCTTAGGTTGTGCCTCTTATCTGTTAAAATATTTATATAAAGCGAAAAGGACCTCTCTACGTCGCAAGGCGTTACTGGTGCATATTTGAACTTCAAAGCATCTTGCATAGTTAAAATTATCTGGTAATTGATCTAACGCTTTATTTTCTGCTATATAAATCGTTGCTAATCTTCTTATCATCTCATTTCATAGCTAAGATTTTTATCAACACATGAGTTAACTTTTTCTTTACAATAGTACCAATTTTTCCTCCACATGTTTCAAATTCCATTATTACCTGTAAAGCAAAGTTTGTTAATTTATAGACTGAAAATGTTAAATACATGATAGTTACCTGTTTCACTTTATCAAAGTTTTCGCTGTAAAAAACTGCCGCATTCAACCAGCTGTCCCAACGCATCAGGATTGGCTCAGGTGGCAGTGGTTGGTGTATTGGGAAGTATTTCTCAATACCGTTGCATTAAATGAGATTGTTGCTCGCAAAGCACCTGCATACATACATATACTAGAAGAAATTTACTTTAAACGACAACCTAACCTCAAATTTTGTACTTACAATATTTGAACAAGATCTGCAGAACACACTGCCATCGTCTATATGAAATGTTTTCTCTCGTCCTTTCACCCACTTCTTTAAAAGTTCAAGTTTGTTGAGTTTCGCTTTAGACCTTTTAAAGGATAACGATCATAAACACACAAAATTGGAATGTCAAACAAAACTACTACTAGACAACTAGACAGTGGCCGCCCCGAGCCACCCTAATAAAAATATAGATTATGTTCATCAAATTAAACAAGAAGAATTAAAAAGGTTGTTAAAATTATTAAAATTAGGTGACATAAATGAAAAATAGGTAAAATTAACAAAAAGGTCACAAATAGGTAAAAATAAGTTAGGCTCATATGAAAGCTTTCTCTCTAAAACATCCGAACATACGTAACTCTGGTATGCAAAGCGAATCTCTAGTAATTAAGAGGCTGTCTCTGATGTAATTAACAATTTCATTATGTTTTCTAACCCCTTTTCAGAAACAAATATACGCTGCCAATGATTGAAGGTTAATGATGGCCGTCGGCGCATATGACGTCACTTTCAGGTGTCTTTACATAATAACTTTGCTCTAAAGAGATGCCAATTAATAGCAGTATAATTAATTAAAGAACGGTTTAAGCCAAGCTCAGTTCTCACAAGGATCTAAGTTGAATGTAAAATAAAATTTAAAAGAAGAGGTTTGTGCAAAGTAATGGCCAAACTATTAATTACAAAAATGGTTTGCAAAGGCAATAAATTGAAGCGAAAAATTCAAGGAAAGTTCAACAATGAAATATTTGTCAGGGTTTTAAAAGAAAGGTAGGAAAAGCTAGATAAGCTAATAAACGTTGCAACGAGCAGCTAAGTAGGCTGAAATTAAGGCATTTGATGGAAAATTGTAAGAATCAACAAGCCAGGGTTATATAAAAATGAAGAAAAGGACACGCAGATGAACTAAAAATTGTGTGGAAAATCAGACAGGTGAAATCAATGGACGCCTTGGTGAAGGAAGTACTCTCATAAAATTAATCAGTGCAGTGACTTATGTGAACAGTTTAAAGCAAATTAACAAACGTGCAGTGACGCAAAGACTTGATTAACTAATTATAAATGTGGACCATAATATTAGAATACGAATTTTGTCCATAAGTTGTAGTTTTTAGGCAAAGTTATATTTATAAGTAAGCATTTTGAACTTGATTCACATCCGTTTTTATTTAAGATTAAAACTAGCAATTGTTTATAGCGGATATTACAGAGAACAATTGAATTAATTTAAGCATTGACATGTTGTAAAATGTACTCTTGAATAAAACTAATTTTCATATAATAAACAAATTATTTTAACAATAAAAATTATGCCAGTCAATTCAGTGCAATTTTGTGGTCGTGTGGTATTTGCATCGAAATCCAACACCTAAAGTTGTAAAGTTCTCCGAGCCCGAGTAACCATAACCTAACATCGGAAGCAGCCTATTTTGATATCTGCGTGGAGGCCTACAAGTTGAGACAACTCAGAGGGGAAGACTCCAAAGCAGCGAGCAGCTACGTGAGCACATGTTCCAAGGATTCCAGCAGGATTCAGCCCATAGCAGTCCGACAACGAGACCAGCATCGCCGTTAAGCCCCGATATAAGATCGGCAACCACAGGTACTGTTTAAACCTAAAATTAGCTAAGTGAGCACCGGGAAGTTTATGCAAGTGTAGTAAGAGTCATACCCAAGGCAATACAAGCCATATTCATTGCTGTAAAATAAATCCAGCCCGCAAAATAGCCCAACTCCATAATTTGGGGTTATGTGACAGTTAGATCCGTAAACGACGCCAACTAAAACAATTGGTGCGTAGATGTGGGCCCCCTTTAACAAATGCTAGAAAAACAAATGATGTTAATGCCGCGAAACAGCTTAATTCAAATATTTACCGGTGGAACTGTGATAAATTTTCACTTTGTTTTTAAATTCACGATTGCACTTTGCCAGCGGAAACCATTTTAATTTAACGTATCACCTACTTTTGAGTACGAAGATGAAGTACAGAACCGCATTAAGTTAAATTAAGAATTAACATTCAGCCCAATTGAACGTAACCGAGAGAAAGAGTAAATGCTTTACCGAAATTTGAGCTAGCCATAACAATTATTAATACTTGCAGATAAATAAAATATCAACACGGCATATAACCATTTATTTCAACGAGTTAGTAAATTACAACTCCTTTTAACCGTCGTAGAAATAAAATATTTGCGAGGTGGTTCTTAATCATTTATTTAATTAATTATATTAAATTAAAAGAACATAACTTTCTCAATATATATATATATATATGTATTAGTACAAAAGGCCCTAAAGGCCCTTGGCTTTATTGACAATTTTCTTCCACTCTGTTCTTCGGATAGCTGATTCTTCTCAGTTCTTCACTTTCAATACTTTTAAATCTTCTTTAACATCTTGGAACCACTCTCTGTTCGGCTGTCCTCTTCTGTTCCTTCCTTCCGCGGTTTCTCTGAAGACCATTCGGGGGATTCTTGGTTCTGTCATTCTTCCTAGGTGGCCTAGCCATCGCAGTCTTGATTGCTTTACAATATTTGCTATTGGCGGCTGTTTATATAGCTCATACACTCTTCGTTTGTCCTTCTCCGCCATTCTTCACCTTTTTCGATTCCTCCGAAAATCCTTCTTAATATTTTCCTCTCCCGGATTAAAAGCTTATTTGCGCACTGCATATTTAAGGTCCACACTTCAAACCCTTATAACGGTCGTCAGTCGCATTATTGACTTATATATTCTAATTTTCACTTTTCGCGAAATGTCTTTGCTGCTAATTACTTTATTTAAAGACCTGGCACTTTTTATACCCAGTGTTATTTTTCTTTCTATTTCACTCTTGTTGTCTTAAATTTTGGGGTATTTTCTCCTACTTTGACTTCGCTCCAGGTTTCTTCTAATGTCAACTTAACCAGATCCGTTATTTCTTTTGGGAGCTCTAGGTTTTCCATTATTGTAAATAGTTTTTTCCTTCTTACACTGTTGTAAACCTGTTTGTAGTCTATGAACAACATGTGCAGCGTTATTCCTTTCCTTCTCGTTTTTTCCTGTAATTGTCTTAATGTGAACAGCTGGTCCGTTACAGATCTATTCCTTCTGAACACACACTGGTATTCTCCGATTACTTTTTCTGTAATTTCGTCTAATCTGTTATTTAGTATTGTTGCCAGGATCTTATATGCTACATTTAGGATTGATATTGGTCGATAATTGCTGCAATCTAGTCTATCCCCTTTTTTGTAAATTACCGCCTCTCTCCATTCATTTGACATTGTTTTCTTTATCCATACTTCGCAAATCAAGTTGTACAGTCTGTCAAGTAGTTGTTGTCCTCCTGCTTTTATTAGTTCACTTTGTATTCTGTCTTTCCCTGGGTTCTTATTGTTTCTCAGCTTTTGTATCAAAGCCTTTATCAAATTCTTCCGGTGTTGGTACTTGTTCACTTTGTTCATCCTTTTCTCTTCCTTTAATTTCACTATCCTGTTCTTCTCTCACCCCATAATCTCTTGGTAGTGCTCTTTCCATCTTTCGAGAATTTCTTCTTTACCACTAATTATTTCTGTTTTTGTCCCTGCACAGATTGACTTTCGGCCGGTAACTTTTCCTTGTTATTCCTATTTTTTTGTAGAAAGTTCTTACGTCTTGCCTGTTATAGTTTTCTTCTACCTCGGCTACCATTTCTTCTTGCTTCTTTCGTTTTTTTCCTCTGTATATTTTCTTCGCTTCCCTCTTGTCTTTAAATTGGACTTCGCTTTGTATCGTTTTTTCAAGTAGCATTTTCATTTTAGCTTTATTCAGTTGTTCTGTTATTTCTTTGCATTCATCATCAAACCATATATTCTTCTTAACTTTTTTATTTAGAAGCAACTTCTTTGCTACTTGTTCTAATGTTTCTTTTAGTGTCTTCCATTCTTCTTCCATTTCTTCCTTCTTGTTTTCTGTCTTTAGTATTTTTTCTACTTCCTGCTCATATTCTTCTTTCATATGTGGATCCTTCTGTAGGCTGTAGGGGTCTTGTATCCCAACTATTTTGCTGATTCCTTTTTATTTTATTTTCCCAGGGTATCTCTTGGTTTATTTTTGCCCACACCAGATAGTGATCTGAGTTTATTTCTGTCCCTCTGGCACTTTTTACATTTCTATACATGTACTATGTTTCAATTCAATTAGTAAATGATTTATCTGATTCTTTGTTTTTCCATCAGGGCTTTTCCATGTGTTTTTATGTATTTCTCGGTGTTTTAAAGAGGTTGCTTTTATTTGTCATTGTTTCTCCATTCCAAAATGTATTAACCTCTGTCCTTTGTCATTTGATTTCTTGTGCCTACTATATTTTCCCACTGTTTCTTTTTTCTTGTCCTACTTTTGCGTTAAAATCTCCTATAATAATTTTTATATCGGCGTTAGGTACTTTCTCATATAATTCATCTAATTCTTCCTAAAACTTATCCTTTATCTCTTCTTCTGCGTCCTCTATAGGCGCATGCACGTTTATTATGCTTAGTTTTCTTTGGGATCCTCTTATTCTCAAATAACTGATGCAATAATTTAATTTCTTAAAATCTACTAGGCTCGTTACTCGTGTTTTTTCAATGAAAAAGCCTGTACTTAGTCTATTTTTTGCTCCTCCTCCATTGAAGAATATATATTCGTCTATCTCGGTTATAAATTCATCCTTTAGATTTGTTTCCTGGACTGCTAGTATCTCCACCTTATATTTTCTTAACTGTTGTATTAGTTGTTTTAAGGCTCCTTCATAGTTAATTCCTCTTACATTCCATGTTCCTATTGTCCATTTACTAGTATTTATTGTGTCTATTCTTTTACTTACGTTTTCTTTCTTTTTCTCTTCCTTATTCGTGTCGTTGCCGTTTTCATTATCTTGGATCTATCGTTTTGGACTTTTGTTACTTTTTTCTGGTTGCTCTTCTTTCATTTTTAGGCTGCCCCCATTCGCCCATCTTCATTTGACCATTCATATTGGACGTTGTTGACTTTTAGTTTTAGATAACCTATTTGTGTTTTCTTTCCTTTTTCTCTTTCCTCTCTTGCTACCTTTTTTATAGCTGTGTGGATCTGTTGTTCCTGTTTAGTTAGGTCGTCTCCTATGTAGATATTATTTCTTCTTAATCTTGTCTTATTTTTCATTATCGCCAGTTTTTCCGTAAATGTGTTTATTTCTGCC
>CALNHX010011918.1:0-28693 GCA_940337035.1 Agriotes lineatus
CTTGATGCTCATTATCGCTTCCATAACGTGTAGCAATACTTCCAGAAAATTGTTGGTACAACATATTTTTCACAGTGTTGGCACAGGATGTCGACTGGCGCATTTTACAAATTCTACCAAAGTTCGAAGCTGTGAGCCGTTTCCGTCGTTCTTGAAGCCATTGATGGTTTTTGCTCTGTCCAACAGTGCCCAATAAGATTTCTTCTCTGTTAATAGTTAAATCGTGTAAAAACTTTCGTTTGGTTTCCTCTATGTTTTCGTCGGACATATCTGGAATTGATTCGGCAGCATTAGGACCATAATCGGCGTCTGGACCGGCAACCTTTCTAGACCTGAACGTTCTTTTTTACTTTTTCTCTTCGGAAGGCGGCTTGGTGCTTCTGTTTTTGACAAAATAGGGATATGTATTTGCCGGGAGTTTTTTCAGCAGCAGTATGTATAATTACATGAAGCGCGCACCTACGTTGTTGTGGGCGACGACAGCCGCTTCACCAGTGTTGGTATATGCTGTCGACTGCAGCTCCCTCTACCTTATGAAATAATTCCCACTGTAGGTGTCAAAATCCCTCCCGCTTATTGGTGATAAATTTGAAAATTGTTAATAAATTCTACAATAAAATATCAGTTAACTGAACATAACTTTTATTGCAAAAGAACAAAAACAAATTACCCGTAAAATAATTATAGAAAATAA
Organism: Agriotes lineatus; assembly: GCA_940337035.1. NCBI lineage: Eukaryota > Metazoa > Arthropoda > Insecta > Coleoptera > Elateridae > Agriotes > Agriotes lineatus. The sequence goes on from CALNHX010011918.1 coordinate 695, forward strand.
ACATATACACTGTACTGTAAGTACACAAATATAAAAATAAACGTATTGTATTCTAATAAGAATTACTTCTCAGACTTAGGGCCGGTTGCAGAAAGCAATGTTAAGTCTGGTGTTAGCTAACGACACGTCAAAGTGAACAAAATCGCATCAAATTTTGTTTACTAATGTATTAATTACCATAAACATTTGAGATTTGATTCGCTTTTGTTCACTTTGACGTCGCGTTAGTTAACACCAGACTTAACATTGCTTTCTGCAACCGGCCCTTAAAGCTACAAAAATAAGTAAACATTTTATTCAATAATTATTAAAGTGCTCTATATTGTGATTTACCGCTTTTTAATGTTTTATTTTACTGCTGCACGATAAAAGACTTGGCAACACTGTTTTGACTGTTATAAGAAACAGTGGACGAGGCGGTCTTCCAGGTGACTCATCGAGTTGTGTCTACTGCCACACTTTGCATAATTCATAAAAATTACGTTTTCAAATCTCTTTAGATTAATTCTTCTTGTTAAAATTTTTTAGGATAAAAACCTACATTTTTAGTTTTTTAGATTATAGTAGTTATTTAATACATTTTTAGAGTTAGTATGTAAAATATAGGAAAATACCCTCCAAAAGCGGAATTATTTAAAAAAAATCCCCTTTTCCCACATTCCTTAAAAATTCCCATGAAAACGGGAATATCCCTCCCATATACCAACACTGCGCTTCACAGCGAGCATTATAGGAACGCCTTAGTGCAAAATTAATTCGTTTTCCACCTATGAATTTTGCTACTTGCGAATTGTAAAGCTCAGCAGAGTTATTAGTGACATAATGTATGAGGTCCTTAGACTGACCTGCTACGCGACGAACTGCTACCATTATATCTTCAAAGAGTCCGCTTTTGATAAGATCTGGTACAATGTTATCCTCGTTGTTTTTAGTGCCCGCGCAAAAATATTTTCTATCAACACACCCCGTGTGGTCGCCGAAAATATGTTTCGGCCCGTTCAAAATATCCAATTGCAACTCTTTAATTTTTTCTGCCGTACACGTACTCTGTGGCTCTATCGCTTTTGTAACAGCAGTCCTAAATATTTTGCGAGATTGCGTTTTTAACTCTTTATCAGTTTTTGGCCTTTTTGCACAATCTTTCAATTTATTAATGTAATTGCGAAGAATGTGATTTTTGCATTAAATTTTTTCTATAACCATGGATCCGTAGGGCATGCACTCTAAAAGTTTTCTGTACACACTGCTGTCACCGTCACCTAAAAGTTTAACGTATTTTATGCCATACATCGCAACAGATTTTTTGAATCCTTCAACAATAATGTTGGCTTCCATACTGGTTGAGGTTCCAGTCCAATTTTATTATATGTTCAGGGCTAGTTTCGTTATCGCATAAATCTTTCCTGGCGCATATCAGACAATATTTGTTTTTTACTGCCATATACATCACTTTTTTGTTCTCAGTCCTACTATACAAGCAACTCCGGAAAGTGCATTATAATTAGTTCGATAAGAACGTTTACACCAAGCCCCGTCTGCTACTACAGCAATTGTAGGATAACCTTCGGAATCAACTTCTCCATTTTCCCTTGCTAATATTGGTTCTTCTTCAGCTGGTCTTGCTATTGATTCCGTGGCGGCACGATTATAAATGTTACATATCTGGTCATGATAATTTGCATAAGTTGCCGATGAAATTTTCGGTATATCCATAGCTGACGAAAATTCTGACAATTGTGTATATCCTGCACCTATTGAAACAGTAGCAGAAACGGCTGCTAGGTTTACACTCATTTTGCTTTCATCGTCCAGCTTCTCAGTCGACACAGTATCTACTTGGTTACACACCGAACACTTTACAGTATACACAGATGCAAATCCTAAGCGTTTTTCACTAATAATATCCATATTAAAGAAAGAACAACCAAAACCCTCTTGTTGAAGCGATTTTAACGATTTTAAAAAATGGGCGATGTCTACAAAACGGCGACCACTAATAGCACTAGTTTCACTTTCTTGTTTTTGTTCAATTTCCACTTCTAGTTCGAGTAACGATTCGGATGAAGAGCAGTTTTCTTCGTTGAAATCACTGAATTCACTTGATTCAACAGAATCGCATTTTTCAGATATATCACCGTTATAAAAGAGTTCTTCGTTATCAACACATCAGACCCATCCATAGACATTTTGGTATCGGTATCGGACATAGATGTTACATTGAAAAACGCATACGCTACCTCTACAGACATTTTTGTATCCAAGTTTGATGAAGAAGTAGCTGCACTATCCGCTGCAAACTTTGCCGCGCGCATTCTCTTCATTTTTTCTTTCACGCTTCGTCTTTTTTGAAACAGACGAGAACATTTAGAAACTGAATACGGTTTACGACCCATGTTTGATAATAAACTTTCAACTGCATAAACAATTCACTGAAGTTGATAACATGTGCATACTGATTTATATAGGGGCACAGTCAGGGGTGGTCTAAAATTGAAATACCCTGTAATTGGTAGCCAATTAAAAATATTCTTGTAATATTAGAACATCCTTCTTGGGGTCAATTATATAACATTTAGCAAATTCCACAAATTTGTACTTTGTAGGTTTTATGGTATAATGACTAATAGCCTAACTAATTACTTTCTAATGTTTCACCGTAATAGTGAATTCCAACAGTATAGTCGAATGCACTTTAACTTGGCAGGTACAAAGTTCGCTTTGTATTGTATTAGTATACTAACATACTAATACAAAGCGAACTTTGTACCTGCCCAGTTAAAGTGCCTTCGACTATAATCATTTCAATGATAATAAATAAAAAAACAGAATTTGAGAAACACAACTAAAAAGAAAATTTGAACTTGTCAGCAAAGAACTTAGGAGTAACAATATAAAAAAGACCGCCAAGAAGGCGCCTGAACTTTCCCATACATTAAACAGAGAATAAGCAACCGACACTGGCGAATAGCAATCGAACAGGCAAGACACGGTACGGGTAACACACGCTGAACTTTGCAAATTTCTTTTGCACAATATGATTCTAACGCATAAGGGCTTTTAAATGACTTAAAGTTTATGTCACTCGAATTAACGGTTTTTGAATAAACGGGCGTTTTAGTCGGAATTTTCAAAATATCGTAGCGGCCTTAATTGGCATGGGAAAGTAAAAAGTAGGTAGTTCAGTAAATTTTTATTTGACGTAATTATATAACATATTTATTACTGAATCTCATTTTAGTAAAGTTTTTTTTCAATTAAGTAATTGATTATAGAAATCAATCGATTAGTGATAATTGATTATCTTTCATTTAGTGTTATCATAGTCATAATTGTTTAAAAATAGATAATATTTAAATGCATTTCTTGCTATTTTGATAAGATTATTTCTCGTAATATTTGTTAAATACTTAGACCTACATAAATGTTAAGAGCATATGAATTAGTAACGTGTTTGTTTAGAGACAATTCTAGAAAAATAAATGTTTGTATAAAACTGCATCAATATTAACGAGAACTAAACGATTTCAATACACTAAACGATTTCTGCAAGAAACTTACGTTGTAAAATGCAAGATAATAACGTCTGCTGATTGTTATCTAAGGATTAAGTGAACCCTTTCAGACAGGAAAGAACAACGTCTAGTTAGATGCCTACTAATAAGGAAATGCTACAAATTTCGAGCAGATATTTTTTCCAACTAAAAGGAAGCTTTAACTTCTCCCAATGTCGATTCTTTACTTCCACAACGAATCTTCCATTTTTAGTTTTCAAGATAATTCCGTAAGCACTCCAGGCAATCCTCTTGGATTCCCCAAGCATGTAATTAATCAATTAACCATTTTCTGTCTTATGTTTTCAAGTCAAGAAACTCCCTATATTCTTTCAATTCTGCAATAATACACTGTAAAGCAGATTTACAACTGTACTTTTATCTATATCCTGATTTAAACTTAGAGAAGATGTTACTTTCTCTGACATATGCTTGCAATTGTCTATAAATTACTTTCTGAAAATCTTTCCGCTACTGGGTAGTGTGTTCACGAGCCTAAACTCCTCACAGAATGTTGTTCCCGTTACCTTTATCAGAAGTATTACCAATGCAATTTTAGATGTCTTCAGAAGTTTACTCATTTAATTAATGAATTAAAACATGAATTATTGGATTTTTAATTCTTCATAATATTTTTTAATAAATGCAATAGTTATTTCATCTGGTCTGTTTGATAGACTAAATATACTTTTTCAATCCTTGATCATCTATAAAACTAAAATGCGTTAGACTACAGTTCTCACTTTTTCTACACTATGTATGAAATAATTATTAAATGAATTTGTAATATATCAACGAAATTCACACATAGCATCTATACATTTTTACTACCTGTCAGTTCTTTTAATATTTCCCACATATCCCTTGTACGAGGATTATATTAATTTGTAAATATTTTCTTCTCTTATCAATTGTACCCTTCTTTTTTCTCTTTTATCATTTTAAACCAACAACTATTACTCTTAATCACTACGTTTCTTTATGGTATAATCACGTTTCTAACTTGCTCAGACGTTTGTTATTATATCATCAAATTTCTCATTCATATCTGTATCACGTATTATAATTCCACTGACTATTCAGTTCACCTGTCATCTTTCAAAAGTGGACCAATGAAAACGTCAGATTCAGCATTTCATAGCCAACCAAAATAAATTGTAGTGACTATTGTACTAGTACGGAATTGTAGCGACTATTGTACCAGTACACAAGTGACTATTTTGAACAAATTAAAATATTTATTTAAGATGTTTACACAAATTCTATTTTAACATGTGTAACTAAAATTGAGTCTTTCTAATTTGAAAAATGGGTTTGGTTCACTGAATAGTCCTTCGAATACTATTCGTAGTCAAAGTTAGGTAGACTATTTTTGGGGTAATATCACTTATGTCCATTGCGTCTGTAATAGGACTCGTTGCTCCGCAACGGACTTTCGTAATACTTACTAACCCAAAAATAATCCACATAACTTTCACTAATAGTATTATAACTGAATATTGGACAAAAGTGTATGTGCCTTTTCTACGCTAACAACCAGCTGCCGGATTTTTCTAACAATCTTTATCTCAATCCTTGTTTCCAATTCTAACTCAATAGTACAGTAAAATTGTCGTTTTACCTTAAAAAAATTGGCCGCGGCGATTCCTCTTGCCCAGTGGTTTAGGGTCATTAGACAAGTGTAAAACCAAAAAGGCGTCAACCCACCCCTTGCCAAACAGCCCCCATCTTGATAACAATTAAATTTGTTTTTTCGCGCGATCCATTGGTCACACAGAAAAAGTTATTCAACAAAAAATATTGGAAATAAAATTCTACATATTTTTGATCCTTGCCGTGATACCGAGAAGTTGGTATTTAAAACGGTAGAGGTCTACAAAGTTACCAAAAATCTGTTTCCGCCATTCTAGCGCTGTGGGGGTGATTTTTTTCCGAAAATTGCGAATGTGAAAGTTGTAGTGCTTGAAAAAATATACACAAACCTCTTTTAATAATGTGATTGATTCAAATAGTCTCCGAGTGACAGCCCTTCAAAGTCCGCGCAGCGCGGAGAAGTGGAGAGATGTAAATTATTTATATCCCGCACTTATTATAACTAACGAGATGCCATGTCTGCCATTTGGTTAACATAAAGAAAACCATTATCGCTCGTACTATTATCGATTTTTAATCAGAATACAATCACGAAACAGCACTCGCAATCGTATTCACGGATTTTTTCCAAGAATTTTTCACATTGCGTTTATAACAAGTTGTGAGCTCTTTTTTCAATAAAAGTTTTAGCAACATTTCTATCATGGTCGATAATAACTTGGTTGTGTCCGAGGCTCCGAACCAAGACGAAGAAACAGCTCCAAAAAAAGAAAACGTGTCTGAGTAGACTACAATATATATTAGGGTTTATGCAAAAAGAAATTACTTTCAATATGCGAGCCCAGAATCAAATCATTGGGCACAGTTAAGATTTTTCCGGTATCTTTATTTTGTACCTACCCACAAAAGAAAATCTTCTTGGTCAATATTTTTACATCGTAATTGTAGACGTTTTTAGCAGTATTATAACAGCTTTAACAATAACAAATACAAAAAGTAGTCGGAAAACACTAACTTTAATAAATATTATACACCAAGTGAATTAAACATATGTATATTCACGAAAAGATGTTGAGCCCACGAGCACGTAGTGCGAGTGAGATCATATCTTTGAGTTAATACATGTTTAATTCACGTGGCGTATATATGTTGTTATTCAATTTTGACGAAATTTTGTATAAAAAATTTAAAAAATATTCAAACTAAGATGTAAATTTACCCATTCATCGTCGATTTGATCTAAATTTTAATAATTATATATTACACACTACAAAGAGAAAGAATAATTGAATGTAAATATTTGTAGATAATAAAAATATGTTGTTATTCATTGAAACTTTTTTAATTCTCTAGTGAATTAAACTTTTTTAATTCTCTAGTGAATTAAATAGTATATTACAGCCCGAGATGGGAAGTGTTTCACTACTGTCGAGAGATTAGTTAGCTGATTGAGACGCGAAGCGTCGAAATCAGTTATTATCTCGAGACTAAGGAAACTTCCTGTCGAGGTTTGTATACTATTTTATTCGCAACCACTTTATTCTAAACAATAATTGGAAAAATTATTATATTATATGTCAGGTTGTGACGCGCATGAATGGATCAACGAGATTCCCAGTGTCCCTACCTACTCAGCGGTCGGGAATGTACGACTTCCCCCACTCAAATGAGGTCAGGAATGTTAACATTACATATATGGTTGCGAATAAACACTTTTATTTCACTTGTGAATCATAGACTGTTTATGAAGGTTATGGCGTTAATAATGTCACTTTAAACTGTCAAAAATTGAATAAAATAAATTACGGATTCATTTCATTTGGCCCAAACGATCAAAATATAATTTCGCCGTAGCATGTTTTAGTTGAAGTGAAACAAGCTGTTTGTTGTTGAATAACATATAGACAGTTGGGTGTCTGTATTATTTTTGCAGAAATGGCACGTTGTAAAGCAATTGTCAATTTGTTGCATTTTGGTCATTCTTGTGGCAAAATTTACAAACAATTGCAATTATCATATTACATAATAAATATTACACCAGCAAATTTAAGAGCTTTACGGATCTGAGCCAAATGATATCATTCTGGTCTCATATACTCCTTTCCCATCATTTTCATTTCTGTTACCTATACCAATTTCTCGGTATCGCGGCAACGACCAAAAATGTGTACAATTTCTGTAGGTTGTGAAAACCTATTCACATTGAAACTACTTGAGTGACGTGACGATTTTATCACGCAAAAGAGAAATGGTTACTTCGCTGCGCCAGAATATATCGTACATTTCTCACGCTGCGCCGACTTTGAAGGGCTGTCACTCGGAGATTATTTCATCAATCCCATTATTAAAAGAGATTCGTGGATATATTTTCAAGCACTACAACTTTCACATTCGCGATTTTCGAAAAAAAAACAACCCCCACAGAGCTAGAATGGCGGAAACAGATTTTTGGTAACTTTGTTCTCTCTATCGTTTGAAATATTAACTTCTCGGTATCGCGGCAAGCATAAAAAATGTGTAGAATTTTATTTACAACATTTTTTGTTCAATAACTTTTTTCTGTGCTACCAATGGATCGCGAGAAAAAACAAATTCAATTGTTATCAAGATGGCGGCTGTTTGGCAAGGGGTGGGGTGACGCCTTTTTGGTTTTACACTTATCTAATGACCCTAAACCACTGGGCAAGAGGAATCGCCGCGGCCAATTTTTTTAAGGTGACGGGGGTATTTTCCGACAATTTTACTGTACTACAATAGTTCTACGATTCAGATAACCAGGCTTGTCTATAACATCAACATCAACACACCAGATCCCTGTCATTAGTTCGAATCACTGCTATATATCATTATGTGAGTGTTATCGATAACAATTCCCATCCCGTCACACATTTTCTTAATCTTTTTGAGTATGTATCCCCACGAGTCTTCCAATCACTGTTAAAATTTCCCATAATTACCACCTTAATTCCCTTCACAAGTAACTGTTTGCAATGCCTCAAAGACATCCATAAACTGAAGTCTCGAAGCACACGGTGAACGGTAAATTACCAACCAACAAAAATGGCTGCCATATATCACTTACTCCTACAATAAGTAACCAATAGTTTCCTTCTACTACATGTGTTTCAAACACCTGCTATCCGAGTCTATTCTAATATTACTGTGATTGTTTATTTTATTTCGCTATCTCAATATTTTTCGTTAAATGAATTTCACTTAACATATTGACGGCTCATAGTCTCTACAAAATACACTGTGTATTAAACATAACATATGTCGTTTCTTTCATAATTTTTACTTACCTCGTCTAAAATACGAAGGAAATATTGTAATCGCGAAAAATCACCTTCCGAGATTCCTTCAGATCTTCACGTTTCAGGAGTCCCTTGATGACGAAAAACGTGTTTTCTCAATTCCGTCTGTCTGTCTGTCCGTCTGTCTGTCTGTCCGTCTGTCTGTCTATCTGTATGTCTGTTGCCGGTATAACTCAAAAAACTATTTGTTGGAGGAATACGATATTGCACATGCCGATTATTAAAGAGAACATTTCAGTAAAATATATACAATGTGAAGATCTTAATAAATTAAACTATTGCCTATTTTGCTTTACCTCAAGAACTATTACTTAAATCAAGGTGTTTTGCAAATAGTTAAGGTTTTTGCCCTTCTAATCCAACATGTACAGGGTGAGCAGCTTAAAAAAGTTTGTTTTTTCTTTATCTGAGAAATAGATAAAAGTAATAATTTGCGCATAACTCAGACTTTATCTTTGAGGAAAATGGGATCCAACAGTTACAGGATAAATGTTGTACGAACAAAAGAAGCACCGAATAGGTGCGGTGCATTTAAAGAGATTTGACTCGCTGTTTAGTTTTTGTTTGCGGTAACGTGATCCGATGTTACGTAGCACAACGTTATGTCTCACTCTCTGCAGTGGAATAGAGCGGGATGCCAATATTACAGTTACTCAGTGCGCTTACTGCTATGACATCGCTCTTGCATACTGACAGAATCAGTGATCTAGAATCATAGTCTATACGTATTCAAGAAATTTAAAATCGACAATATAACACCCAGTAATACTGATCATTCCAATAATGAATGGAAGAGCATTTTACTAAATTACTAAACGATGGATATTATTTTATAAACTTACGCCTGTATGTAGTTTGCTTATTTAATGTAGAATATGACGTACTTGTATATTTCTGTAAAAACAATAATGTACAATGGCACCTAACGGTTCAAATTCTACTAAACCCTGGCGTTATTTATTCAAACACTTTAACGTTGACAAACGTCTATTTTTTTTAATACAGACGCTTCTCTTCTTTTACCGTTGTTATTACTTAGCTTATAATTTCCCATGGTAAAACCGCATGAAAACACTGATTGCACTTGCTCACCAAGTAGTCGCCAAATACTGCTGAATGCTGAACTGTACGTTGCGTAGGCGTACAATTAGCCAACGATTTTTTCTGGACGATGCAGCGACGTTATTCCGACTATTTGTAGCGGGTAATTGTGTGATCCTGAATTCTTGAAACGTTGTTCGAGTGAGCAAGCGCTATGAAGATTTGCGTTTGCTTGTGAGAGATAGATAAAATGCAAAAAAATAAACAACGAAATTATAGAAAAACTGAAAGAAATTATCTAATTTTCTTTACACTGTTGTATGGACAATTAATTAAGAAATGGAGGATCCTAAAAACAAACCTTATATTCCTTAAATGTATACTATTTTTATTGATTTTTTTACATTAGCCTTAATTTTGAAAAAAGTAGTAGGCCATTGTTTTTTTTTTAAATGAGGTGCCTACAAAGTACTTTTCATAAGCTTAACAATACAACAAAAATTTTAATTCTACGTTTACTGGTTCTAACGTAATTCACTTTTTACGAAAAGCAGCGTTTTACTCACATTCATCTCTTTCTAACTAACATAGACTTATAGAAGGAAAGGAGTACTCCAATTGACGGCGTAAAGTATTTACGTGTGGAGGTTTTAAATGCGGTATTAAGTCGTATTCAATACACTTAATGAAACTGCATCATAGAGACCCGAACAGTCACGTGGCAGCGGTGTGCCGGTAACGTTTTGTATTTGAAATGTGATCTAATTACTAAGTGTTTCCTTTTAATGTTTTACTATTATTACGAACGTATATTTTTCTTCCTAGTTTCTTTTGATTTTTAAAATTGTTTTTATAACAACTTCCACTTGCGGTGGAAGTTCTGTGTAAAGCCCTTTACAGTTTTTTTAGTTACTAATTCTATTTTCTCTCTCCTTGGCTTCAGGTGTCGATTTAATGTTGTACAATGTCAATCGAATGCTCCATGTTCCATATCCAATTTTGACTCCAGTCTATTTTCTCTATGATCTTGTCAGCCACACATTCAACAGTTGTGTTTATCAATTTCCACAATTCGACAATCAACTGCCTTATGGTTGAAACCTAGACACTTAAAACAGAACATAATGTCTACACTCCCAAATACCGTTTGTTGCAGTGTATTGTTTTCTAGAACTATTCCGCAATTACGTCTATAACCGTCATAAATCCGTTTCTCGCTTTTCTTACCCCTTTACCCTCCAGATCACTATTATCTTAAATATACGTTTAATTTAGTTTAATTATACATTGCTTAATTCCTCTTTTAACAAGTTTTTATTAACCTCCAGAACCTTTAGTTTTGGTTACCACTTATTTACTTCTTTAACCTCATATTTTAGGCTTATTTTCCTCCCCACTTCATTCGTTAATCGTCTATCATTATTATTTTCACAACATACTGCTATTCCATCTATGAACAAACATCTCTGCTGACCTGACGCAAATGAATACTTAGCAAAAACGTTGCAGATCGTTCACGGACCTACCGGAATGCTTCAGATTTCTGAAAGGTGTTTTAACACTAATGTTTTTCATAAATTTACTTTAAAATTAAATTAACTGAGAATAATGAATGTTTAGCAAAGTTAAAAAAATGCAAACAATTTTTCCACGTAATTTCTACTCGAAATTAATCAGAACAAGCTTTTTATATTATGATTAAGCATTTCCACATTACTTAAATTTTTTAAACCGGTCTAATTACTCAAATTACTGTGGTTGTTAAATTGCCACTAATATTAGCTAGACTGAAAAGTGTTACCTAATGAAAACCAAGTACGGCTTCCTCAGGTAACCCAATTTTTAGCTACAAAAGCACTTGGGGGCCGAAACGTCGAGGCGCTATTTATATCGACTGTTTTCCGTTGCGATTATTAAAGAGCAATTTTCCTTTGTCGAGCAGCATTTGTATTGTCAGTTTGCAGAAGCGGTTCCGCAAATTAGCACGCATATTTATTTTCCTTACAAAAGCTGCCGAAAGCTTTTGTGGAGCTTTTTAACGAAACTAAAGCAATTGCTATCGATTGAGTCTGATTAAAAGCGCCGTGGTCGCTCCTGCAAAGCAGATTATGTCTTGTTTGATTTTGAGTAATATAATGAAACCCCGCCTCCATTTTTCGCAAAATTCGCTGAGTAGCGCGGAAATTGTGCCGCACCGAGTAAGTGCTAGCGGCCTTATTTTATTTTCGATAGAAAAGACCCAGCAATTAAGTACTTGCATAGGAACACTGTTACGGGTTAATGGGTTTCGGGCTGCTAAAGTTACAGGAACTTCATTAATCCTTGTAGCAATTAGTTATAAAGTATTTATAACTGCAAAATTTAGTTTGAAAATAAGCGACCTGGCAATTTAATGATTTACAGTAATTCCCGACGTTAATACGGAATTCAATTAATATGTTTTCCGTTTTACGCTTGGTTTAATGTCTAAATTTAAATTGATTTTCCTATGCAGTTAGCGTGAATGTCATGATAGCATCTCTTTCAACGTATTTTATAAGCACTGAATGCGACTCGTACCTTCAAGTAAATCATATACTGATGGGGCCACAATTATATATAACAGCAATGAGATAACATGAATAACAAAATAAAATACTTGAGTAAGAAAGAGATGGCCATACGAAAAAATTATTTTAGTAGGCATGTTTAGTTGACAAATGTCATAATTAAATTAAGCTCAAGCCTTCTCGAATATTTGCTACTATGTTTATCTCTTTCTTACTCAAGCAATACGAGTTATTTTCTTGTTCATGTTATCTCATTGCTGTTATATATAATTGTGGCCCCATCGGTACATTACACGCAACCTAAGCGAAAATATGTTGTCAAATTTCTAGCATGTGCTGAATAATTTGTGTACACACGACTATTTATATAACAAGTGGAATATAATTAAATAATTGCAAAAAAAACATATTTTCAAATGTTTGCAGTTGAGCCCTGTGGGCTCTTATCGATGGGATGAAATTCGAATAATCGTTCCTGAGATAAATAAAAGTGGTTTGCACATTATAAGATCAAATTTTCGTGAGCAATACAATAAAGAAAACAAAAATCAGCTATTATTCCCAGTTGCCAATCTACAGTCGAAAACTGTTTCACCATTTGAATTCGACTTTCATAACCCATTTGTTTTTTTTTTTAATTTCAGGAAATTTGTTTGCGTGAATGGATATAAGTGATAATGTGCCATTCTCAGCCCCTACTTCTTGCAAATATATAACGTATTCTAGTGTTTCTGCAGTAAGTAGATCTCGCCCAACCCTATATTTCATTCCTATAAGCTAAGCAATGTATTACGGCAACGATTTCCAAAAATAATGTTGAACGTTGCTAAATAGGTCCGGACTTTTTGTAGTAAATATTCCAAACTAGCTCTCGCGTTATTGTGGGTCAAATAACGGATACACTGTCGGATCACCCAAAAGCTGAAATAACGTTTAAACAAACCAAATTTATTAACCTTGTTAATTAAACCAAAACAAACAAAAAAATTTTAGGATTAAAAATCAATGCTCATTTCAAAACTAAGAAAAACAAGATCAAAATCATTGATATAGTATAATAGTATTAGCATAATTCAAAAATAAAGAGTAACGAAGCAATTAAATAAACTCTAAGATATTTTAAGCAAATACATTAAAGTAAGTTAATTTATTATAACCTCATTCACAAAATTACAGGTAAATCGCATATAAACCTGAAAATGTGAAAAATAAGTAAGAAAATATATAAGTTATCAAGCCAATGTTAATTCTTTTAAACCTGAAAGAAAACACATTAAATGCGAATAACTTGAACTGACAGTTATATATCAATTAAATAAGTAAATAAGTAATCGTCAAAATTTGAGTGGGGTGTAATAAAGGCCTTCAATAGCCAAAGCGCCATCAAATAAATAAATAATAATAAAATATGAATAATTCAAACTCTCGCGTGTCATTCGCAAACTATAAAATAATCAAGATTAAAAACCGATGAAATATCAAAGTCGACTTAAATTAAATTCTATGCAACTGAAAGTTGCCGTAAGGAATGTTAAAACGGTATAATCGAAATTTTACGACAACACCCTACCGCACTTACCACAGGTTGGTTTATGTTGGAATGCAGTGGTATTTTCGTTACTCGTAAAGTCCGATCCTGCTGTAAGATGAATTCGATTTTTGTCAGGGCGCCACCGTGAAAATTCAATTCGTGGCTGCATGGATCTGCTTCGCCCACAGTCGAAGCTGCAAGCTCTGGTGTAAAGGATATTTACGTGAAAGCTTATTTTCCAACTGAAAACCCAATTGCTTTAGCTGTTCAAGTTCTACTCCCCTAACACTTCCTTAGCAATTGTCCATTCAATGGCTAAACACAACTTTTGAATCTGACGCGCTTGAAGAGTGCGCTCTCATATTGTTTAAGCGAATTGTACTTTCACTCAAATAAGCAAAGAAAAATGTAGCTTAGCTGATTTTCACTTTTAAACGACTGGAGCTGCATAACAGGAAATGTAAATTGCAAATGCAACACAGAAACCAATTTATAAAATTGAAGCTTCATTAGTTTAAAGTGAACGGAGTTCAAACGCTTACATATGACAAATAAACAACACAGCAACAAATAATATAATAGCGAGGGCGCCCTGTAAATGTAGAAAAACAGCTCAATCTTAAGATAGCTAACCTTGCCGTACAAAGTTCACAAAGTAAATCTTACTGTAAATACCAAAAATATAGTGCGTAGGTTACTCATGCAATATTATGTTGGCATTATGAATTAAAACTGAGTCATATGGCATTCATAAATTCACCATAAAATCTAAAACAACCAACAACGACATTTAAACTCCATAACTGCTTGAACGACTTCCACCTAGTTAATGTATGTCACTGGGAAAAACTTATAACTCGGTGAATCACTATAAAATCTAGCACAGATACCTTAGGTCGAAAAAGTTGATCGCAAAAAAGGTTCCAGAGAGGGTGTGATTTCTCCAAAATGAGCTTGACTCAAGTAATAGAAACATATTACAGATGTTTGGTGACTCGAAGACGAATAAATCCAAAAAAACAGTGAAGCCTTTCTCTCACAGGTGAACTTTCGGAATAGCTATTGCAACACAGAGCGATTTGGAACTTCCGAATTTGGAATAATTTAAGTAGATAAGCCGCCTGTAAAATTTGTCACAGTAAAAACCGCACATGCGTTTCAATAATTAAAAGAACCTGAAGAGAGGGGTGATTTATACCCTGACGTGAATCCGAAAGGATGGTTAATTTCCAATACAACATCAACAACACAAAAACTATCACGCACTTTAGCTTCTACGCGGCGGCCGAAAGATATTTCGACGACCCTGGGCACTAGGTTGGCACTCTCCGAAAACGTTTGCTTGCTGTCACTCGTAGCACATAAGTCACTATACATGGCACAGGTACGGCACTGCAATCGCTATGCGAGGATCTCATCGATTAGGAACGCGACTAAATACGTTACACAGAGAGCTGCCATCGCGGCACACAAAGGAGCTTATACCGCGTTCCGTAGTTCAGTTGTTATGCATTCTAACTACTGATCTAAGGGTCGCAAGTTCGATCCTCGGTCCCGGTGAGGTTTTTAAAAAATAAAAAAGCGGATAAAAACTTCTACAGGCTGCCATCATTCGGAAGTGATGTAAAGCCGTGGGTCCCATGTTACTACGATGTGTAGCATGTGAAAGATCCCTTGCTAAGGTTGGAACTCCTTAGTCTGGGCAAAATTTTAAGTTGGACTTTGACCATATGACCATAGCAGTTGGTGTCTAAGGTACCTGGTACTCCGCATGCATAGACCTTGTCCATAACATGCAATACATGCAATACAAAAAAGCTTATTAAAAATGCTCTGCCTAACGAGATTCAAAATTCGGCCTACAGCCCAACAAATATTTAAACAAACTGAACGACAATGTGATGGTCGCTAAGTTCTAGAAGAAGCGTTGGAAATTAACGACATAAAATTTGAGACGATCGGAGCGCCACCTTCGCAAAGCACGTTTTAGCTGTTCAAACCTTAGGCACCAAGTCTTTTGTCTAAAATCAGAAATATTCGACGTTCTTTTACTCTTCTCCCGGCATGTATCCGTGACTTCGCTTATAGCCACCTCTTTTTATACTCATGATACTTCGTAGCTCTCATGGCATAAAAAACCGTTTTGAGGTGCAACTAGCAATAAGTCCTGTGTTTCAGAGAATATCGACGCGTGGTCAGAACGCTGAAGCTAAAATAATAGCGAAAAATGTAATCTGAAATCACACTTGCTTTCAAGGTTCTGCGAACGCTTCGATAGGAATCTTTCTGGATTGAAATATTTAAATACGGCAGAAATAGACGCTGGAAATACTTTTAAAGATCACTTCTTTTAGTTAGGGCAAAAAGCAATTTGTATTATAAGCTAAAGTCCCCTTCCCGCTTTGGACGATTTGTGTATGGGGATTCCGTTTCTGCAAAAGACCCCGACGCCAGTCTACTTTTGGTACCCTATCGCCAAGCTATACATTACCTGCAGCCGAAGGTTGTAATGTGAAATAGCCGTTTAGACTTTGCACAAATAATTAGCTTTCCTTGAGGCTTATCGACATGGTTTTATATCTGGCCAGCTTCTGGGACGCCTCCTTAATACCTGGTGACCAGAATCAGGTCTGCCTTTAGTTAACCGATTTCCCTGCGTTAAAGATTTGTGCCACAAAATAGCCTGCGACCTCGACATAACCTGCAAAAGTTATTTGTGGTTTGTGTCAATTTTAATGTATTTGTCAAATACCAGATTTGCTTCGTACTTAGATAAACATAGTATATTTTAGAACTTACCTATTTAGGACAAATATTTCGAACTATTCTTGTCGTTACTTACTTAGGGTAATTTGTTAATGTCGAAGTTAGATATGAATTGGATTTTGGATGCGTCTCACGTATCATTAAAGTAATATTATTTTACTTCCAAATTTTTGTACATCTATCCGCAAGCTTTAGGTTAACGTTTTTAATTCAATGTTTGGGCTTTGGCTTTCACCTTAAGTTTGTGACCGATCAGCTCCATTGAATTAAGCTTGATTATTCCTCTATTTGCAAGATATTGCGTTAATAATTCTCTGTAACCGACGAATTGCAACCAGTTATAATTTTAACTAACTACTAAGCGTATTTGGGGGTTAGTTAACGGATCTAATCTGAACCAAATACTTGGGATTTGTAGGACATAACCTTTGATTATTAATAACATGAGATTGTTCTTGCATTTGTGGATTTTAACTAACGCTATTGTTGTTATGCGCTTTTACTGGTGTTTGGTAATACGAGTTGTTCATTCTAACATAAATTATTTATATCATTTGTTGTGCCTAAATATTCATGACTTTTAAAACGACTCTATTACCTTTGTGCATGATTTATGTTTCATTGTAATTACTGTGATATTTGAATCTGGTATTATTGTGCTTTATGTATGTACTACCGAGTACTTTGGTTGATATAATTCTACTGCCCTTTATATATGCCTCAAAATAGTATTTATGTGCCCTTGCCGTTTTCGCTTCTTTTCGAGCATTAGTTTAGTAGAGTCTTTCGACGTATAACTTTATTGTTTAGCGAAGTGCCTGGGTTAGTTGCTACTTGACGCTCATATTTTCTACAGTTTTAAAATTAGAGTCTCTCGTTTAACGTACGACCAGCTCCGCCTGAGAAGTCGGCTGCCTTTGCTATTCTTCTAGTTATCTATCAGAGTGACGTAATACTCTACCGAATTGACCTTTAGGTAGAAATACTTACACTTTCAGAATAAATCCTCGCCCACTTTTCACTGAGATCATCGGATGCATTTTTGGCTAAATTATAAAGTATAGCATAATATCGATAGACTGGTACAGAACGCTTAAAGAGTTACTGCGCTTTTAATGTTGCTACGTCCCAAAAAAGTATTTCACAACTGCATTAGTTATTAGGTTATTACATAAACCAGATTATTGGTAGTTCATGCTTGAAAACTTAGTCTCTCTGTCCATGGCGCTACAGTCCTATTGGCCCCAAGCCTTCCTTAATTTTCTCCTCTATTCCTCTCTAGTTCTGGCTACATTCTCCCAATTTCGGATGTGTAGAAGTTGTTCTTCATCTTTCTCGACATTCGCCGCACTTCGACGACGTGGTATTTCTCTGGTTCTCGCGTCTTCCGGTTGCGCCTTATATATCTTTTTTTGAATTATTTCCTCTGGCATCCTGAGAGATCTTTGAGGGCTGAATCTGCGTGACGATACGACGGTTCCTCTAAATACATTCTATCGAAGATTGATATGGAGCTTGACAGTAACCAAAAGACGAGAACAAAGTTTCAGATTGGTAAGTTGCAGGACTGTAGTTTCTAAAATTGGCACGGTGAAGCTTTCCCAAATAGCTAAATTAACGGAACGATAAAAGTCACCAACGCACAATCTCTCTGCTTGTAGGCAATTGCCCGACCGAATATCTCCCCCCCCCCCCTTCCAACGCGATATGGGCATCGCGGCCCCGTCGTCTCTTTTCCTCGTGCATTAAGGTATCACTGGCGCCATTCGGGAAATCTGGTCACAAAAAATATGAAAATTACTATAAAATGGTTAATTAGAACATTTTTGATGCAAATGTATACAATAATCAGCATTTGCTAGGTCTAGCAAGCGTTACATAGTAAAACATCAATTACCCTTCCCCCCGAACGCCAATTTTTAGATTTTTGGGCAAAGAACATATCTAGCACAATACTCAAAGAAACAAGCATATCGAAAGTTTTACCACTAAACTCTTTGTGACAATCGATGGTAGAATACAAATTCCCTTCTTGTGGCTTTCAGTAATTCACTCACGCCTAAACGCATTTTTCATATAGGAACTACGAGTATGTGCAATAGCAATTACCATCTGACACTCCACCACAGAGTACATCTTTGCAATTTTCGTTGCTAAAAAGTACTTTCGATATTTTAATTTTCAATTAATTCGAAGCTATTGTAAAATGTGTATCACAAGTATAGAGACACTAGCAGTTGTAAGTTCTACAGCGTGCTACAAATACATGGTAAACTTTTTACGGATTTGGAAGTGACAAAACTATACTGTCTTTTTTCAAGGTTTTCGAATTATTCGCTAGGACCGTAAAAACGTCTTATGGCATATCTAACACTTATAACAGCAATATTAGCCCGGCGATATCTAGTCTATACTTGTACATAAGAGCGCAGCTTTGGGAATTCAAGTACTAGAAAACTATTTTTCTGAGGATTTCAATGCTCCATCAATTTCAAACTACTGCCAAATGCTCTATTAGAATATATCTAACACAGCTGCACAGCTACTAGCAATTTTAAGTTCTATCAAGCATGAGAGAACATTTTTATGCATTTGGAGACTAGAAAATAAATTCACTCCTCTCCCGACACTTCCAATAATTCCACGGTCTTTTATACCCAATTTAACACTTAAAAAAGCAATTGCTATTCGCAACTCGTCTGTACCACGAAATGGAATCTTAGAATTTTAAGCACTAGAATATAAGTGATTTGCAAATAAGCCTCCACTAATTCCAAATACTTATTTAACAAACATTCTAACATAACACTCAAAGTAGAAACGGGTAGTTTTACCAAGTATTGCTGTGTAAACTGTAGGTTTTGAGGGCAGAATATAAATTCTTTCGGATTACCGCTTCGAATAATTCTCCCATACCCTAAAAAACTATGCTATATGTTAAACACCAGTTTCCATTCGAGACGTCTACACTATACGTACTTGTTACAGAGTACAACTTTGCGCTTTTAGTTACTGGAAAATACTTATTGTGTGGACTTTAAGCCTCGATTAATTTCAAACTACTGGAGAATGTTTAATTAGAACATACTCGTATAATATGTCACAACCATATTGAAACTAGCAATTACAAGTTCCATTAAATATTATGGAGTAAACTCTATACATTTTAAACATGGAATATAAATTCTCTCTACTTTCCCATTCGAATAACTCGTATATACTCTAAAAACATATTTTATGCCCTTACACTATTAAAATGCAATTACTATTCAGGACATCTACTGCAGTACAATTCTGCGATTATTATTACTCAAAAATACCTTCTCTATGGACAAACCTCCATAAATTCCAAATGTCTCTAAGATTTACACTTGGAATATATATCTCACACCTACATAAAAACTAGTAATTAGAAGTTTTACCAAGCACTGCATCTTAAACTTTTATGCCCTTGATAGTTAAAATGCAATTTCTCTCTCCAGTTGACGGTTTCAAGAATTTTAATGCACTTTTAAATCCTATGTAAGAAATATTAACATTAGCTGCATCGGGTCTATAGGACAAAAACATTTTTACGATTTCAGACAGAAACAAATAATTTCGCAGGGGTTCGCAAGCCACCTATAACCCAAAATGCTACCAAATTCTCAAACAACACCTCTGCTAGAAATTTAAAAATTCAGATTATTCAGAATACAATGCCTACGATTTTATTCAAAACAATTACATATAAACTAACAATGTCGTTCTACAGAATTCATTATTATAGAAGAATATTTACCCAACACCTACTCATAATAAGTACATTACTATAGCAATTTCAAATAAAGAAAGTTTACCATTGGTCACTGGTGAGAAAAATAGAAAATCCATGGAAAAATAATTACTACTGGCTCTTGAACCCACCACACGGATACTCTTATTTGCCCTAAAATATTTTATGCATTTTAAACATCGAATTGTACATCAAAAAGTTACAGAACAAAATGTTTTAACGTCTTTAATAGAAAAAGGCACACTGCAAGGAAAATCACTTTTGGTAGATCGAATTATGATTGAAGAGTGTTAAAAATTATGTACAAAATAGGTACAAATAACCTTAATGCCGCTAATAATATTCAAACATTTAATATAAACACTTAGTAATACGAACTACATGAATTTGCAAAGAAATAAAATCTATAAAAGTCTTTACACAGAACTTCCCTCGCAAGTGCGCACTACATAGGGGTGAAAATATCTTAACGTTCTTAATAATACTTAAACAATAAAAGAAAACACTTGATAATACAAATTTCACCAATTTGTAAATAGAAAAAGATGCAGCCATTGGGACTTCAACGCTGAGAGCACTCCGAGCGGGTCCAATCGCTAGTCCACTCGGCGGCGACAGCGAGTCACTTATTTTCACTTTCGGCTGCTTTATATAGGACATGCTGATAGTTGCACCTTTTTGTCTTTTCTACGACATTTACCCAGACCTATGAGCAAAACATTACTTTTATATATTCCCTAGTTAAGACAAAAATAGACAATATTTTATTTTTTAAGGTGCACACCCTGTATATATTTGATCGGAACTATATACGATTTCGCGCCAGGTAGACATCTAATTCGCTGGAAAAATATCGTCTTCCTTAAACAAATAGCTTTTGTGCTATACCGATAACAGACAGGCAGGTAGACAGACAGACAAGCGGAATTGAGAAAATATGTTTTTCGTCATCTAGTCTTCCTGAAAAGCGAAGATCTGAAAATATTTCGGAAGGTGATTTTTAAACTGCTGCAATACAACCTTCACCTTATACACAATGCAGCTTGTAGGATTCGAACCCGAGCTCCCAAAATTTGATTTATAGGCAAATGCCTTATGCGCTAAACCAAAACCGCCCGACATGCTTATAGTTACGTTATAAATGACGCTAAGGTTCCATAAGAAACTATTGCCGATAGCAAACGAAATGCGCCCGATCTGTGTTGGTAAAATGGTGCTGCAGAGACGCAGGCATAACACGTTGCTATAATAAGGATAAGTTTTGTTACCATAACAACTAATCCAAGACTTGTTTGTAATTTTTAAATTTTATTAATAGCGTATCAAATGTGTTTAATCTCAAATTAAACAGATTTAAATTTCATTTCCAAATTTAAGAAACACAGTTCAATAGGTTTAAAAATGCAAATTTAATTTGGCATGCTTTTGTTCAGGAAGTTTAAAATGCCACAACTGCAAGTTAGCAACCTTGCTTAATGCAAGCACGAACGACCTAGTAATACGAGTTCACTGTAACATATATGCATATATCGCGCAAATAAGCTTGCTTAAGTGCTGACCGTTGTTATGATACTTTATGGAGACCCAGTAAGAATAAACACTTTGCACTTTGATATAATGCTATTTTAGTACTTAAGCAAATATATCTGTAGATCGTCCTTCTTCTGTATATATAGACCAATATTTTTAAAATAAAACCAATCGGCATTAAGTGTTTGATTCATTACATCGAGGTGCTACCCTTCCAAGCCTAAAATTTTAGTCTGAGGCTGCACTTCAGGGTAGTTACCAAATTATAACGCCCCTGTGAGTGGCTTGACTACTTGGTCTTAAAAACCGGTTGCAGTCTCAACCGTGTGCTCAGAAATAAACGGACAGAATCAGCGCAAGTAACGTAAATGTTAATTTTTAAAAAATATGATTTAGAGCTTTAAGAGAGACATTGGCTAAAAGTTGTATTGCACTCGTGTCAAATGAATATTAGCCACTCAATACCTTTTCGATCATGACTAATATGCTACATTCGACACTTATACAATAAACGGCTATTTTTATGCATCTGAACGTTAACAAATTAGTATCCGCTAAGTATTTTAACTAATAAGATAAAATGTTCTATAAAAAGACAATGCAAGAAAAAATCAGAAAATGCAATCCAAAGATTTCAAAATCAAGATTTTATCTTTACATGGTCTGTGTGACATTAATACTTCTGTTGCTGCTTTATTGCCTACTCAAATTAGTTAAATGTTACTTGGAAATGGTGAGAACCAAATTACACTTCAATTTGTAGTAAAAGCGTTGCATCACCTTTCTGCGAATTGATCCGTTACAAATACGGTTAAAATCTGTTTTCAATCATCTTGAGTAGCTCACAACTGCATTTACGTGTTTCTAGATTTATTAGAATGCATAAATTTTATTTAGTACGAATGCTACGGAATTTCGTCGTATAGGCATAACAGATCTGCTAGAGCTACAATAAAGCCAAATACGTCAAACGCAAGAATCTTTCTTAGAGTACCTATTTACTTAAAGGAATTTTATCGTAGTTTGATCCCGTGCTCTATATAGTTAATATACTTATCCTGTGCACTTAAAGATTCGGCATGCCTTTCTGATAATCAAATAATTAACGATATTTTTGCGAAACGGCTTTATTATCACGAACCTACAGTCGTAACCGTTCTTCATGACGATAAGAAAGACATACGGAATTAAGAAAACCTGTTTTTCGTCATCTAGAGACCCTGTAACGTAAAGATCTGAAGAAATCTCGAAAAGCGATTTTTTCACGATAACAATACTGTCTTCGTCTTTTAGACGAGGGAAGTAAAAATCGGAACCTCCCACACAGACTCATCGTGTTGGCTCCATTTCAAATACTTACAGCATACGCAAAATCATCTGATGGCTTCAGAGACACTGGGATGCCTGGATTTCAAATATCGAGAGCTTACACAGAATCATAATCATGGCTTCATTTCAAAAAGTAAGAGCTTACACAAACACTGCGTCGTGGTTCGATTTCAAAAATTAAGAGGTCATAAACAGACTAATCATTGTTGCTCCATTTCAAATACTCAGAGCTTACACAACGTCAGCGTGATGATTCCATTTCAAATACTATAGTACAGTCAAATTGTCGTTTTACCTTTAAAAAATTGGCCGTGGCCATTTCCCTTGCCCAGTGGTGTAGGGTCACTAGACAAGTGTAGAATCAAAAAGCCGTGTCCCTAACCCCAGCCAAACAGCCGCCATCTTAAAAACATTTTGAAATCATTTTTCTGGCGATCCATTGATCACACAGAAAAAGTTATTGAACCAAAAATGCTGGAAATAAAATTCTACACATTTTTGGTCCTTGACGCGATACCGAGAAGTTGGTATTTTAAACTGTAGAAGGCGACGAAGTTACCAAAATTTTTTTCTTTTTGCCAGGTATTTTCCCTGAACACTTGTTCTAAAACGAGTTAGAATTTACATTCCATTGCATTCTACGCATCAGAGAAATGGCTGCCTTACTGCACCGAAATATACATTTCCCACGCCGTGCGGACTTTAAAGGACTGTAACTCGGAGACTATTTAAAGCAATCACATTATTTACAGATTCTTGCACATTTTTTCAAGCACTACAACTTTCACATTCGCAATTTTCCGAAAAAAACCATCCCCACAGAGGTAAAATGACGGAAACCAATTTTTGGTAAATTTATCGCCATCTACTGTTCGAAATACCCACTTCTCAGTTTCGCGGCAATATCCAAAAATGTAGAATTTTATTTCCAACATTTTTTGTTCAATAACTTTTTCTGTTTTTCTGTGTTTAAAATGGCGGCTGTTTAGCAGGGGATGGGGGCACGGCTTTTTGGTTCTACATTTGTCTAATAACCCTACACCACTGGACAAGAGGAATCGCGGCTGCCAATTTTTTAAGGTGACGGGGTGTTTTCCTACAATTTTACTGTACTACTAAGAGCTTCCACAAAGGCAATGTAATCGTGATGACGCAATTTGAAATAGTAAGAGCTTACACAAACTAATCGTGGCACTTTCACTTAAAAAACGTACAGCTTACACGGCGTCAATGTGATGATCCTATTTCAAATACCAAGAGATTAGCTTGCCAACTATTTTTGATTTTTGTGAACTGTGACAGGTATTGCCTAACTGCAGTTATATTGTAAATTGCCCACCTAACATTCCCAATCATTTCTAAATAGTTTAATAATTTGTAATAATATGGGTTTCTTTGAAAAATGGTGTCAATTAGATAAGCAGTAACAAACCACGTCCTCCAGGGGCGTTTAATTTGAAAGTTGGGTATAACCTTTAAGTGGTTAATTGTTAAGAGATTATAAAAGGTAATTTGCACCTTAGTAGTTAAAGCAATTAAGCATTTAGTTGACAAACATGTAAGTATTTATTTATCTTGCACTAGACCCAACATGCTTCGGCAGTGAACGGAGGGGACTTCCGAAGCTTGAGTTAAATTCTTGTGGCAGCGTCCTAATATTTTCTTATTTTGATTATCCAGAAACAAAGTCGGAGAATACTAGTACCGTGGACCTCCCCTCCCCGCGAACTAGCTGTGCACAAGTGGGGGCTTTATTACCGCTACCTAACAATGCAACTTAAGGTGGCGATTGACTCTCAATAAATGTAACCTAACATTGCAGTTTACATGAATTTACTTGATATTAAACACTGCAATTAATAATGAACCAAATTAAAATTACAATATACGAAAATAAGCAAAAATATTCAAGGAAGATCATATCGTACTTCAAATATAGTTTATATATCACAGTTTTGATTAAAATAAAATCAATAAAGTGCATTTTTAAACGTGAAAATGCACCTTATATATTTTATTTTAAATACTGAGAATACTTCTAGCTCTACGAAGTGTATCAAAATATTCGTACCAGCTATTTTTCTGGAGAGTCTCTCATAATAGAAGGTTAAAAAAACATTTAGTTTCCAAAGCCTACAGGTGTGGTTTCATTTAGTCTCGATAGACTATGCAATTTTTTTACGAACTTCTTCCGATAAACAGTTTTTAAAAAAATGGCGAAATATGATTCTTTGCATACTAGAGGCTTTTGTAAAAACATATTGGAGTAACTTATTGCTTTTATGTCAAATCTACCAAAAAATTGCTTTTTCACTGTATTTGTAGAATTTATTTGGGGGTAATGTTACAAAAAATATAAATAAAGCGAAACCCTCGCTCTTAATGTTTAGATAAATCATTATTCTCTTTTTAAACACCCCCGTGTAGAGGTACAATCATCGCCAATTTTACAGTAACGGGATTGTCAAACGTATCGGTCTTTCTGTAAATATGAAGTGGTTTTCATGTCAATCACTGTTCCGCTTTAATTTTAATTAAAGGCACTCGTGCAAATCGGGTTCACAAAGACATAAAATAGTGAAACATTCGTTTATATGCTTAACAAGTACACAGATTGTAAAGTTCTGCGATGCAAAAGTTCATTTAAACTTCTCATGCATCTCTAGTGCAGCAGCTTCCAATGAATGGACTGAAACTCCAGTATTGCTAAAACTTTCATACTCAGAGCACATACGTAGTAGTCTAATTAATGAGAGTGTAGGATATCAGTCTAATATGTAGAACTCAAATGGGAATTCCACAGTAGAAATTGTGGTTGTTGACGTTCTCATTCAAATGAATATTCTTGAAGACAGCGGTTAACTACAAAAACTGCAGCAGATATTTCTGTTAATATCTTTATAATTTGAAAATAGAAACAAAACTTTTACTTAGTTATTTGTTTCAAAGCAATGATTAAGATAATAACCACATTGAAACATTTATTTGTCTATGATGAGATAACTTAATTTGTCATACAATTAAACAGAAGATCAGCATTTACAATAAGTATTTGAAATGTTCATTATTGAATACCATTTTAATTTTTGACCAAGTTCCACGATACGCACACAACATTAGTTAAGTATTCCATAAATTCTTATTTTTTTACACGCACCTGACTTAACTAAATGAATATATAACTATATATCGGTGCATACGGCCAAGTACCGCCTTCTCATTCTTAACCGGCATGTATTCCTGTTTAAGGCATCTTCTTCTTCCAAACCCCTGGAATCCATTGCTTTTCGCATTCCTTCATTCGAGGATCTTCGGCGTCTTCCCCTCTTACGTCTCTCAGGGGGTGTACATTGAAAATGATTTACATTAGTAACGTGATCTAACAGCGAAACACGTGCGGCTATTTTCATTCTATTTTCGTCGTTAATTGTCCATACTTCTAACCCTTAGCATTACACCGATTCAACTAGGGCTTTACCTATATGTTTCTTTGTTCAATATGATATGTCTATCTTACCAATTAGGGTTTAGACATCCTATAATTCTTTTACTCTGCTCAATTTTATTCCTTACGTCACGGTATTTATAGGTTTTCGTTATGTGTCAGATTTGATTAATAATACAAATTTATGCAATAATAATTTCCGGTACTACTTAATATTAGTGATAGATAATGCTAATTTTTTTTGGTAACTTCTTTATTTAGTGGTATTATACCGGGTGTACAATTGGCTCACGCACCATAGAGCTTTCAGCAGTAAATTCTATACATTTAATTATTTGCTTTACTAATAATTGTTTTAGAAATAAACTGTAAATAAGTACTTGGTAGATAAAATACTGCATTCACAATATTGCTTGTATTTTGTTTTACAAAAGGGTAGAATTCGAGGAAGTTGGAACTGCCAGTTTAACAAACATTAGCAACAAAAGTTATTTGTTAATAACAGTGGCTCACATAATCAAATACGATGGGGTGCAAGCCCACGCCGCCTTAATATTCGAAGTAAATTTTAAACCTTTCGTAGCTACTATAAAAGTTAAAAGCACTAAATTCACGTTAAGTCTCGGAAACAGAATATAGTCCAGGTTAAATAGTACCTAAACAATGTAGTGACAATGTAACGCTATCTTAATTTTTATTTCGAACCAAACAAAAAATGTACCAAAAATGTCCATTTTTCAAGATGATTGAATACTTCGCCTTTTTTAAATTATAGAAATTCTAGAATTTAATACTAGAAAAACAACTATTTATAGAGGTCATCACTATAGTTAATTATGACAATGTAAGTGTAATTAATACAGCGAGTCTAAGTAGCGATCATCTAATGGTAACGGCGAAAGTGTATATGAACATAGTACAAGAACAAAGAAAACTGGCAGCAAGTAATTCCTACTAAATTAACGTATAACAGCTGAAAATTAAAACTATTGAATACCAGAAAATGCTTCAAAAGTATACGGTTTCGAAAAATGAAAGACATTCTCGATGACTGCAATGCAAACATACTACGCGGCATAATAGAAACATCTGAAATGACAGCTCCAAAACAGACACAACGCAAGTAAAAACATCTAATTAGTAGTAGTTTAAATACCAAGACACCGAAGTTTAGCTCTTTATCACGAATTTAGATCTAGTTGCCGAGGCCCGTAAGGCCATGGCAAATAAACCACCAATATATTTATTTTAAATCGAGAAATCGCGAAATTACAATATTTTAACCAACTTTGTAGGTTATTTTGACGTCGGTTGACGTTTACCTATCGTCCCGCCGTCTACAAAATGTTGTAAAACAATGGACTACTTTACTGTCGATTCTTCGTATTTTAATGACGATTTCGCCGTTCTTCACTGCCGATTTAAAAAAAAAGTTTTTTTTTGTTAAAGGTGTGTGTAATAAGTCACCAACGTTATTTTCAAAATGGCGTCAAGTAGTATTCAGAAACCTTCCTATAACGTGCATTTATTTTCAACATGCCTCCGGTATCCTTATAGATTAACGCGTATTGTACC
>CALNHX010011919.1:0-28686 GCA_940337035.1 Agriotes lineatus
AACCAGATGGGTGCAGCAGATATCCAAGCCAATAGGACCAAATCTGTCCCATATTGCAAACATTTTTTTTTGCGTAATATCTGCTTTTAAAGCGTCACCAAAAGAAAACCCTATCAAACGTGTCCTATACCTTCAAATGTCAAATTAAGGACTTTCAACGTTTCCAAAAAAAATTGAGGCCAGTAAAGTATCCCCACAGTAACACTGCGTACGCACAGTTTTTGAAATAAAAAAATGTCAACTACGTCTTTAGTTTAACTGTACAGAAAATTTGAAATACAACACTGCGTTGTCAAACCCACAGCAACAGCGGGGAATTCGATTGAATTTAAGTAGTAGGATTCTTTCAAAATTAAGTAGGTTGATAAAAATATGCTAAAATATGTTATTGCCGTCTAGCGTTTATTTTCAATGACATTTTATTCCTGTTATTAATATAAAAGCATTGTTTTAAATTGCCATCTATAGGTGCTTTAAATCATGTCCGTTCTCTTTTCTAGCCTACATATTTATGCTAAATTTCATTTGCACTACCTAGTCCAAATGTTGGTATTAAACTGACAAACACGAACACACACTCTAAATGACATTACTTTGATTTGCATTTCTAACGCGTTTATTAATTTCTTAGAGTAGAAACTCTTTCAATTACTTACTTTGCACATAAATGACATTTAGATTCTGGGATGCAGCATAGACTAACAAATTATTTAACATTGACCTTGTAGCGTAGTAGGTGAAGCAAAATAAAACGTTCACCACCATAAATCGCCCCGCCAAAGACATACAAAGTCACCAATGAAGTATCAAAACTTTGTATAACAGCCTTACAGCCTAATAAGTGGGAGGCCAAATTAAAACGTGACGCCATGTATAGCATAATTTTTAACGCCAGAAACTAAATTCCACCGAAACCACAGCAAACTGCAGACCATCTGGGACGTTACAGCAGGAATTACTACAATCCTCTCTGTTAACAAAGGACACCATGCAAGAACCGGCGTAATTACGCCGTCTGCGAGATCCAGTAAATCCGGTCTGTAATACGTTGCTGAAGAAACCATTTTCAATAACCAAAGCGGTAAGTTCTAGATCAAGACCACATCCTAAGTCAGTAGCCGCGGACCAAGGTTAATGATAAGGAATTGACTTAGCTCTACACAAAAAGCGAAGTAAAATGCGAATTCTGATTTCCTAGCGTTCTATACGAAGCACAATGGTTAATTGTAATAGGTAGAAAACTGTGGATTCTTTCGGGAGCTGTTAGACCAAAAAACCGTTCTATTTTCGTAAAACAGGGGCTATATAACCAAGCAAATGACCAGGCACCACTATTCAATTCAGTGTTTTTTATGATAGTTTACTTGGACTCGTTCGTTTATCCTCTTACTTACGCAAGTCATCTGCCTGGAGAACTTGTAACTATTGCTCACATAACATATTCGAGTAATTAAGAACACGTAAAGTGTTGTATCGCGTACTCTATGTGTATAATGGTTCTAGCTGCTATATGTATATGTTGATTGTTTTTCTTCTCAAATAAATAATATTACACGTTCTTGTCCATAACGTGTCCATTTGGTACCACAGGGTAATTGCCTTATAGCCCTCACAAGCTACAACCTACCCACAAGTGAATATTCATCATACTATTTAACTGCACGTCTTAAAATCGACAAGTCTAAAGCAGAAAAGTTAGAAAATTAGTAAAATAACGTAATAAATATGTTATGGAACCAGCAATTTCAATTTTGTTTTATAAAAGAACTACACAAAAACTTTTAGAGCTTCTTGTTTAAATTATAAAAGTAATTTTATTTTCCACGGACTACCAATTGAACTGGTTCAAATACAAATAAACACTATATTATAATTTAAATCCCGTTAGGCTTATTTATCTTAAATACAAAACAACGTTAATTGTATGTCTATAAAGATGATATTTTTAATTATAACCTAATTGTAACAGCATATTACACGGACCTACAGAGAAGATTTTAAAATTGTATGTTTATTGCATATCCATGATTGTTATAGCTTAGCTTACCACTCACTCAAAATTAATAAAATATAAATACTATTTCTATGAAGTACAACAATTTGATATTTTTATCTTTTTTTGCATAAGTACTTCAAAGCGAATAGCCGAAAAGCAAAGCGCCATAGTTTACATTTGGCAGGTCATTCACCATTCAGATCTGGATGGAAAAATGTGGTTAGTAATATGATTCTGCTTATATTGCGGGGAAGAAGAAAAAGAAGAAACATATATTTTGATCCATATTTTAAGTCCGCCCTAGAGACTGTAGGATACCAGCAGACAGACGTGACAACCTGGTAAAGAACTAGGTGTGAATCAATTGCAGAGCTTTGTGACGTATTGAGGTGTGCCAGCAATCAACGCTTAAAAAAAAGAAGCGACGATAAACGAAGAACGCTTGGCTGATAGATAAAATTAATCAATTTGATGGACAGGGAAAATCTGGGAAGTCCAGAGACAAAAAGAAGAACCGATCCATTCCTCATAACATCTGGGAAAAGTTAATGAAACCTGGTTAAGCAAAACCTTTAGAAAAATAGAACAGCTAAATGACACACTATGTTTTTAACGCATACAAAAAAAACCAATGAGCCTACTCACAGGGACAAAGAGTCAACGGAAACGTTAGGAGAGACGCGATACTAAAATCCGAAATCGCATTAGAGCTGCTTCGCGGTCTTTCTACGTCATAGGGTATTCTAGACGTAAAACTCGCTGTCTATCACGCAATACTGGTACCAACGCTCTCCTTCTGATGCGAAGCTCGGATACCTTATTCCAAACAGACCCTTGAACGACTAAAACAGCGACACCTCAGACAAATTATCGGAAAACGTTGGTATCATCGCATATCCAACGAAGAGGTCATAAGAAGAGCGAACGGCTGCAAAATTAAGATCTTAGTCAGTAGGTGTCGTCTGATCCGAAATTAGATGACAATCACTTAGAGAAAAGCATACTATATGGAAAACTTTGTCAAGGAGCCAGAAAAGCAAGAGGTCAAAAACTGCGCTGTAAGGACATCCTCCATGAGTCACTAAAAAGCGTCAACATTAACCATGAACGGGAAGAGCTCGTAGCAGACAGAGCACACTGGAGGCAGATAGTTAATCAATACAACGGTCCCAGAGAACACCAGAGAACAGCCCCGCCGCCAGGTCGTTATGAGTGCCCAAAATGCGGAGAAATAATTACCTCCAGAATCGGACTATATAGCCATCGCAGAGTACATATACGCTGACCTTGGATGTTCCTCATACTGGAAATCGAGTGTTTGGCTAATATTATTATAGGAGAGACGCGTGCTGTACTGGCAATAAGCCAAGGCATATCTCTAAAACTCATTGAGACCGTGCGGAAAGACCTTGTCAAGATCGTAACTAAGCTCCACAACATCTACGATACGTGAATAATACGTGAGGATTGGCTCATGACCTAGAAAAAGTGCAGCAAGGTATTAGGATCAAGAAAAAAGTCATCGAAAGCATCCAATAACCGTACTGACAGCAGATGTATTGGAGGGTGGAGAAGGTTACTAACTTCACATACCTGGAATTTATGTTACGGTTAATTTGTAGTTTCGCATGCATTAGTAGAAATTAATCAGTTGTACTTTACTAGTAAGCGTTTTGTTACATTTGATTGGTGGCTTCTCAGGCAATATTTCAAATAATTAACTAGATTCTACTACTCGCATTTATTTCCCCAAATATCCAGTACATTTTGCCTGAGTGGGTAGGCAATCCTATGTTTTTCTGGTGATAATAACTTTCTAGCTTGAAATTACAGTGATGTTATTAAATGAGAACACTCCATATTTCAGAAATTTTTTGTGGGTCCTCTTGCTAAATTTTGGAAAGTTTTTGATAACTTGAATTGAATGGCATGCGGCTGATTTTCTCGTTTTTTTCCACTGCAGACTTCGTGCAATTAAGTTGTGAGCCCCTTGGCGTAGTGCTTCCAAAGCCAATTGGGTTGGCTAGCTTTATTGGATGGAGAAGGATCTAGAAGCATAAAAGCCCTTTTTGACGTTCGAATTATTGGTTTGATGTTAGTATTCTTACGTCTAACGCCTCGGCGGAATTTTTGGGGCCAACTTTTGTCACCTGCACGACCACTTTTTGGCTGACTTCTAGCACTAGCCAATTTTCCCTGGGCTACGCAATCATACTGTGGAAAATTTTTGCGCTGCATCTCTTGGAAGCGCTTGGAAACGTTACCTGCCTGCATCTTGGTCACTCGCCCCCTTGGCTCTGCGGCAAGGCGCCTACGTTAGTCACTCCTGCAGTCGAAAACTGGCACTAACTCCTCCTTGGGCCATGCTGTGTCTTCCCCAGGTACAGAAGGACTCGCCCGCAGCCTATAGCCTCCGGCGCTTGCCACCCAAGCCTACGAGGATCGTATATGTATTTGAAACTAGGTGTGTAGATGAAAATGGGTCGATTCGAACGAATCTGCTCGATTTTGTGATTAGAAACATGATTTTAATTCTAGCTGCATAACCGTGCTCTTTAGATTATTGCATAGCCCCCTTTGTTTCGTTAATAGCTAAAGGCAGCTGCTTAACTGTGCGATA
The DNA here is from genome assembly GCA_940337035.1 of Agriotes lineatus. Classification (NCBI taxonomy): domain Eukaryota; kingdom Metazoa; phylum Arthropoda; class Insecta; order Coleoptera; family Elateridae; genus Agriotes; species Agriotes lineatus. Next base: position 4,617 of record CALNHX010011919.1, read on the forward strand.
AGGAAAAACCTGTCCCTTTCGTTTCACGTAGGGCTATGATCATAATGCATGCCCTTGTTTTTAATGCGGCATTCGTTTAGCATGCTGGTCGCGCTCTTATGAGCTAATTTACTTACCCCCAGCTGTTTGGCAGCCCTAACGTTGCTTCGGGATTTGGATCCTATAAAGAATTGATAATATAGTATTTTGGAGTTTCCGTTAGACCATTAAGCTATTGTAGGATATTTGCACTTACCGAGGATACGGTTTAGCTGTGTTTTTCAGCGGTGACCTATGTGTTTTGGGCACTTGTGCACGAGTTCAGCTTTTAGGTTATATGCTAAATTAACTTGCATTTCGCTACCGACCAGGTTGTGGTTATTGTACCGCCCGCGGTTGCTTATCTACCAGAATTTGAGTAATTGGGATCCGGGATTTTTATTATTCTGTTAGGGGCGCATTCAAGCCGTTTAATTAAAACGTCATCAAGAGCCTAATGAGTTTCACGTAGAAATCTCTTTGGCCCCTGAATGACCATAAATTTTTAGGAAATTTCGCCCCTTCTAAATCTTGAATACTGTCATAACGTCAGATAGAGCTAACGCTCAGTGTTTATGTTAGCCGGCTACTTGCATCGCCCTGGTACGAGTTACCTTGCCTAACAGGGTGCGTGCTAATTTATGTGCTAATTTATACATGCGAATTTGTTATTTGCTAGCCGAAATTTTCCCGACGTGTTCTAATTTGTTTGAACCTCCGCCTCACTGAGCTTCTTTTTATTCGATGTTATCCCTTAGTGACCAGCTTTAAAGTTAGGCTTTAACCTGTTATCTATTGCTTCAAAACTAATTCTATTTTTAATTGTGCATACGTTGCTGTAAAATTGAACTGGTTAGCTATGGTTTTAAGGAACTAATTCTATTTATGCAGCTCTCCCTTATAAATGTTTATGCAGCGCCTTCTTTTTTTAATGTGTCTATGCAATCTGTCTGATTGTTTCTGTTTATTTATTTATGTATATATACTTATATTTACCTGTCGATGCACTATAGAACCAAATGTTGGGTTTATCTCTTTCCTTGGGGAGGTCTGACACAAGACATTGTCGACGTCGAGGACCTGGCGCCCTCTCCCATAGTTTTTTTTGCAGCTTTGCTGGAACCCCAACTCTTACCGACGAGTTAGTCAACTAAGGCCGATATTTACCAGCCGGAAAAATATCAAATATAGTTTTCGCCATCAGGTAAGGCCGACTCTTGATCCTTCGTCACACGTCACACAAGTGCTGAAGTCACTCTGTGGAACCACCCCCACGAAGACGAGCCCACTTCTACGCTGCTGAATCTGAAAAAGAGAATCGTGAGGGCTATATGTTATCCACTCTATCATATGTGATGTGCGTGTTGTCTACTTTGCATCTCGTGGGTAGATTAGGTCACCAACGATCATTTACTTCAAAGAATGGGTTGTCAGCGACTAGCTGCTGAAGAAGCTCAATTGTTCGGGACGCATAAAGAGGATTGTGGATATCGCCTGCTACAAGTTTCTATCCAAGAAGAAGTGAAGAGAAGAAGACCCCGTAGAAGAAGAATCCTCTGTTACGTGAATTTGAGGAACTGAGTATAGCCATGTTAATAATTGTGGGCCTCAAGTAAACCACTAATTGTAACTTATCTGTTCAATAGTTTTTTCACTTAGTAAAGAGTTGGCCCAAAACTTGGGAACTTTACTAACAAATTTTACAGATTATTATAGGTGAATTCTAATCAAACCGAAAAAAAAATTCAAATTGCAAAATTGAGTTGAAATGCTTCATAACAATTCGTTTTTAAAGTTTGACAAATGTTAAGTAGTACCGTTAACGAACAGGAAAACTGTGCTATGTTTAGATCCTATCAACATAAAAGCCGATAACAGTTTCGCTAACTACACACAACTACTGAACTTATCGTTTGCTACAACGAGCCCTGAAAAAAATAACAACTTCATCTTGACAGAGCGCTTACATTACTTTTGATTATAATAATCCCATATGCGACTCAAGGACCGTGTTACGTGCTTGCTGTAGAATTGCCACTATAATGGCGTTAAATAAATGTTCATATAACGCTGAAATTTTATTTATACGCTGTTATGCAACGCGTTGGGGAAATAATAAAATTTGTTCCAGCCTTCATTGTCTAGAGCGGCCTGCTAATGCAATAAAATTTAATTAATCCTCAAACTAATTTGACGTGCGAGTAAAACCTGAAGCAATAGCTTTCCATTAGTGCTATCGCGGTAATTGCTACAGTTGCATAACTGTAGTACTTGTTGCACCGCAGCTAAGGCGTATTATCTGAGATTGGTTTCCTAATGTAATTACCCTTGCTGAAATGAATTAGGAGAACTAGTTTTCACTTCATTAATGTGGCTGTACATTATGTACGTATATAGATGTATGAACAACTCAAAACAAATATACTCCGTGTATTGTAGACACTGCAGTACAATTCAAATTATTATATTATTGTATTCTAGCTACTATTCACTAAACCAAACCATTTTTTTAAATTATTTATCGGAACATCTACTAACAAGCCACGCAATTTCTATTGTAGCAAAAAACTAAAATAGATTTTTTCCATTAAAAATTACATTTGTTTAAAATATCCACTTGGAGGTATATTCGCTCCTATTTTTTTATTGACCAAGAAACATCAAATTCTGGATGTGCATTGGTTAATTTTTGAGTCATGACAGGTGACTTGAATAGTGAAACTGTTTCTATTTAAATCGCATACGACAATGCACACTAACTACAATGAATATTTCTAACTGGAACCGTTTCACAATTTAACTCCCGAATACTACGCGTGTGATGAAATCGAATTGATAATGAAACTAATAATAATTCTAGCATTTGTCATCTTATTGTCGTAGTTTTGTTTTCGATCAAATTCGCCACTTATCCGTCTATTGCTGCATTATATTTCCACCTACTGCGTCTTTTAAACGTCAACAGTTTGCTTCCGAATTTTCAAGAACCGTCGCTGAGGACAATTACTACAGCTGTAAATGTATTTATTTCGTACTATTTAGCATTTTCTTATTTACAGTACTGATTTCAGTTTGGTAAATTCAAGTGGTTCCTACAAGAATTTCGGACACCAAGCTGTTCAAAATCCTTGGCCATTGTTTTTAGCTATTTTATTTTGGGCCAACCTCTTCCATTATGAATACCTACACCTTCGTCTAGTGCCTTTTCGTCACTCTAGGTCTACTATTATTAAACCAGATAACTTGTTCTAACCATCATGTTTGCTGTATTTTCACCATTTTAACTATTCTGAGATGAACAAATATCTCCAGGCCTAAATCGAAAATCCAGTACTTTACTGAATAGAATAACAATTGGTCACACCAACCTTACTCACAGCTATTTGTTAAATCGAGAAAACCCTCCAGTATGTGAAACGTGTAATGTTCAGCTCACAATAGCACACATAATCTTAGATTGTCATCTATATTCAGAATGTAGAAATCGCCATCAGTTACACAATAATCTAAGTGAAGTGTTGAAGAATGACTATGTAAGTGAACGTAAAATTATCAGATTTATGTTGGAATATAAATTATATAATTTATTGTAACCCTATCTTTATAGGGCGCTAATAGCCTAGTTGCTGATGCGCCATTAACCAGTTAAATAAAAAAAAATCTCCATAACCACGTTGTTCATTTTCCACAACTTCTCCTCATTATTTCCTACACAAATCTTCTTAAATCCTTTCGTTGCCAAATTCCAATCGATTTTTATGGTTCCGTTAAAAGAAAGTTATCATCATCGGTCTAGCGTGGTCTTCACCAATTGATTTCCATCATTCTCTGTTTCGTTCAACTCATAACCAGTACTCACATGATGTTTTACAGTGCTGTCGGCCCATCGCAATTATGGTCTTTCGACACTTCTCCAATCCAGTCTTGGTTGCCGTTGTAACAGTACGTAGTACTTTACATTTGAAGAATACATCTCACTCGCTTTAGTATTTTAATAATCAGTGTATACATGCAATATTCTTAATGCCCCAGTCGTGGTTGCAAAGTGTTAATATTTGACAAAGAAAAGAGAAGTTGGTATCATCTGCAGTGTTCTCGGGCTGAAACTGACTTCAAGCAAAGTCAGTTTGGTGGCATCAAGTTATTGACTTGAAAAGACATCATTATAAAGAAATATATAACAACAGAAAGGAAATTAAAGAAAACTGTGAGAAAAGCCACAAATAACGTTGAAACAATTACCTAAAAGAATCAAATTGCCTAATAGTTTTAATCCGGTTCTGGCTCAACGCCGACGTTGATCTAGTCTGCACATATCCAAATAGGTTTTTCACGCTCTCACGAGCTTCTCGCAGCTAAACGAAAATCGTAATAGCGTTAATTGAAAACATTTTATCTGAAATTTTGGCTATTGTATACTTTTGAATTGAGCACGTTTAGATTGCGTTATTAGCCCTGGACAGTACAACGCGCGATACTGGGAATCTTCGACGGCAGACAAGTTCTTCAGAACTGCTGAATTGATGCCTCCCATAATAGACGCTTCGAATGTGCCTTTGAATTTGGCACAATATTGGTGTATTTACCGGTACACCTTTAAACTGCATGCAACAAATATTTACTTGCTGAAGGCTTTCAGCCGTTTCTATGTAACTTAGTTTGTCTTGGGGCGAATTCATGCAATACACTTTCGAGGTGCACCCATACACCACTAGATTGAGCAAAGTCCCGCACGCTAATGCCTCTACTGCCCTATCTTATTTTTTAACAGAATTTTCTGGAGTATTGCGGTGACACCGTACGAAACGCAACAACGTATAAAAATTATAGATTTATGTTATTCTTCCCAGCGATCTCTTGTTTCAGTTTAGCAAAAATATCGTCACCATTTTAATGTTAGAACAGCTGAAAGTTGAAACATGATTAGAAACTTAGTTTTTCGGTTTGAGCAGCGGGGAATATTATTCAAGAATAAATGCTCATCGGCCTGTGCGCAGTCAAACAACTGTTGAGGCTGTTAAGCAGAATGTAAACGAAGATGCATCTGTCTTTAATCGTCGGCGTTCTACCCAACTGGGCATCTCCAGAACAGCGTCCGGCAGTCGAGAATAATTCTTATCTATGGTTACAGCAAAATAGAACGACACTAAAGCTTCTTGGTGAACTTTCTGGTGAACGAATTATTTAGAAAAAATCTAATTTCGTGCACATCTGATGGCCCGTGACTTCTTCATGTAAGGTTACTTGAAGGGTCTAACTTATATTCAACAACTCAAGCTAAACATTCGTGCCGATATAAGAAATTTGAGAGCAGGAACTTTGCGTTCGGCAATAGAAGATGCTTTAAAAAGAGCAACAACTTGTCAGCAAGAGAATAAGGACATTTGTAAGTTATATTTTATACACACTTCTTTAAAAAATCTTTAATTTGATGAATTATATTTTCTTTAAAGATAATAAAATTTGTCAGCACTTAATAATTGCAAAACTTATTACCATTTTACATCAATCACTGTTCGTTGGTCCACCCTGTACAAAAGAAAATACATATAAAGGATAAAGTTGGCTCTTGCCTTTAAATATGAAAATAAGCAGAACAAGCAAAAGATCCAAGCACCGTTTCACCTTTCAATTAGTGGTTTGGTCTATCGACCATTTGCCACAAGCGCAACATGTCCAGCCCAATTAAATCTCAGAGATTATCGTAATAACAGATAGTATCCGAGACCTACAAGAGATGGTGTCCCAACTAAAGGCAATTGAATCTCGATAAAATTAGTTCGAACTAATTTAACGATTTCTCGATTATCTGTTGCTCGAAAAAAATGAAGTTGTAAAATAGCCTTAACTCGAATCAGTTAATATCAAATATAAAAAATAACACAAATTACAAATTATAACCGTTATTAATTAAAAAAAAAGTCATATATATTTCTGTCATGTTCATAATTATTTACTAATCTTAAAAGTATCTGTGCACTATCACGATATATTCTTCGACTTATGGTGTGTTGTTGACAGCTGACATATTGTTCTATCCGTAATTCGTTCAAACTCTGCTCCCTCTTTAATGCCGAAATAAATTTTCAGATGTTAAGGCCACATAAATTTGAGCAAAACATTTTCGAGAAATTGCGGTTCGAGGAACTTGCATTTCGAGAAAAGTTACATTCGAGCAATTTGATTTTCGAACAATTGATTTCGAGCAATTGCATTCGAGGAATTTGCCGGAGACGATAAATGAATAGCTACAACTACCTAGGACATACTATTGGGCTAAGCAAAAGGGATTCAGAGGCCGAAATTAATAGATGAACTAAATTAGAACGCGGTATATATGGAGGATTCACCTTTCACACATTTTAAAAATGACCAATGTATTGTTGTACTATTACTGGCCAGAGGCTAAATTACTCTAAATCTATAAATCGGCTCTAATTAACATCAACTTTTGCAATGTTCCTGGCTCATATTTTCATTCTATCTTTATAATTAATAAACTGACTATCTACAGGGTTAGGTCGCTACATTCAAAATTAAACTGCTAATAATTATTTAAAGTTCTAATTACACATTTATTTGTCCACACTTTGTATGCTCACTATTAAATTGACCGGAATTTCTAAAGTAATATTTCTACCTGACGGGACGTTGGCTATTCCAGGATGGCTGCCTGGTGTCGAAAATAACGTAAACAAGATCCGCGGTCTATTTAAAAGGTTTATGTCCACGCAGTAAAGACTGTTTCTATGTGAGAAAAATTGAAAGTAAGTATACCACGTCACGACACTAATCACTTCTAGAGACGCCTGTTACAGTATCAAACTGCTTTAACGACACTCACGGATGAGCGAGTGCCGAATACTAATTCTGTCCGGGAAGCCTCCACACTTACCCTGGAAATAGTTACAAAACAGTCTAAAGGCCACGGCTCGAATACGCTCAAAGCGATGGCCGTGGTCCTGGAAACGGGCCACCACAGGGCAAGCGGGTCGGTATGTATAAGATGTTACAAAATAAATGGGCGCTACAAGATCCAATAGGGAAAACCCACGCTTAACCAAATCTTGAAAGCCAAACGGGGTAGGATTCTCAATTACTAACTCTGGAGACAGCAGCGTAGCGACAAGCACGCCAACCTACCTGCAACGCGTATTCACTACGTTTGGGCCTCACCTTACATCGATCTTGACACAGTAACTAAGTCACCCTGTAAACAAACATGCACAAGACCAAGAAAAAGTCATAAGTCAGTTATAGTTTACATATCTATTAGGCAACATCACATGGCCGAAACTTTACAGCTGTGCCGACGTGGTCGTTATGCACAACAATCTAGCAAATTATAAGGGGTAAATGCTAAAAGGAATGAAACCCAGCTGAGAAACGCCTTACCTAACAACTATTACACACAACTAAGGCGGACAATAAGTTAAATTCAATTATATTCAAATGACAGCTTGCGATAAAAGAAAGTTTAATACGCAAATGCTAAATTTATACGTGAATGTACCAGGCTTAAATGAAGCGTCGGACGGCAACTATGTGAGTTTTAATTACAATGCAAAGCCAGCTTGCATCAAACAAGTTTATTACACAACTGTTAAATTTGTACGTAAATGTACCAGGTTTGAATGAAGCGTTGGACGGCAAATATGAGAGTTTTAATTACATTTAGATACAACAAAGCGCACACTGCCTTAATTAGTAGATTTGCTTCAAACCGTGGCGTTGATTGCTGTAGGCGGGCGACGGCTATCGCTTTTACTGCTGTTGACGTGATATGGGTGGAAGCTGCAGCGTCCAATAGATCCCCTGCATTATTGGCGGGACGAAATGTGCTCTGCCCCCTAGGCAATTACAAACATCGGCGTGGCCGGTAATTAGCTCACTCGGTAGAATCCCGCCCAAAAAGACGGATTAATCAGGACAACGGGCTTCCGTAATTAAGGAGTGGCTTAGGCCAACAAAGCGTACACCACCAGCACTGCACCCCAAAACACAACAGCCTACTGTTACTATTTGTCAAGCACCGTCTGACCCAAAACACAAACCACGATCAAAACAAACCGCTCCCGCACCCGAACGAACGAGCGCGGGGAAGAAACACAATCACGTTATAACGACTTTACTCTGTGGCGGACCGAGACAGAATCCCCAAGCTTCGCGCTCGACGCTCTGTCACGCCAACAGATGTGGCCAATAGGGTCGTGGTAAAGGCGACTAAGCTTAAATTATTCGAGACAGGTCTCTCGCTAGCTCCTACGGGCTAAGTTTTGAAAATTCTGTAACTAGCGTTCTTAAATGCGACGGGACCAAATCAGCTATAAATACGACTGCACAGAGATTAGGGCGGTACGCTAAACTTTTAAGCAAACCAAAAGACACCTGCTTGTCAACTTTAGAATTTTAGATGCAAATAGCGGAAATGTTGTGCGGTGAAATTTGACTGAAACGGAACCTATACAGGGTGCCCGAATTTCGTAGGGACAACATGGGTAACTTTTGTATTTGAAGAGATAGAGAGATGGTTAAATTAGTAAAAAGGTGCAAGTTTGAGAGCTCATTAAGAATCCATCGTTAAATTGTACTTGTCATGGCCCACTTGTCTAAAATTTTAAAAAAACTAAATCTCCTTATTTCTTTTATATGCCGTAACTTTTTTGTTACTTAAGATATTGAGATGTGATTTAAACTAATTTGCATGGTATTTTAAATACTTCTATTTCCACTTAACAAAATCAATTTTATTTGTGTAAATTTTTAGTAATCTAACCTAACCTCAAAATTTTAAATTGGTACCGTACAATTTTTTTGGCCCTTTTAAGAGGGCATTTTTTTCTGAATGCAATGATGTATTACATGATATGGAAACTTCTTCAAAATTTTGAAAAACTAAGCTTATTCTTTTTACAGTCAGAAATCACTAGTGCCATGATCACAATAATTTTGTTTTTTATTTATTACGTTATCTGTGAAATTATGTTTCAAAACAAAAAGCCGCTTATCATCATACGTGCCTTCCAGTAGTATCAGTGTGTTCCGTATGTTTGACGTGTAAGTTCTATGTTCTTGTAGCACTTGATATACCCACAAAATACATCATATTTTCAAAATTTTCCATTATAAGTTGAAGTAATAACACTCACACTACTAACAGGCACGTATAATGATAATCCTGCTTTTTGTTTCAAAACATAATTTCGCAGATAACGTGATAAACAAAAAACAAAGTTATTGTGATCACAGCACTAGTGATTTTTGCCTGTAAATAGAATAAGCTCAGTTTTTCAAAATTTTGAAAAAGTTTTCATAACATGTAATTCATCATTGCATTCAGAAAAAAATCCTCTCTTAAAAGGGCCAAAAAAATTGGACGGTACCAATTTAAAATTTTGAGGTTAGGTTAGATTACTAAAAATTTACACAAATAAAATTGATTTTATTAAGTGACAATAAAAGTATTTAAATTACCATGCAAATTAGTTTAAATCACATCTCAATATCTTAAGTAACAAAAAAGTTACGGCATATAAAGAAATGAGAATTCGTTTTTTTTAAATTTCAGACAAGTGGGCCATGAGAAATAAAATTTGAAGATGGATTCTTAATGAGCTCTCAAACCTGCATCTTTTTGCTAATTTAACCATCTCTCTATCTCTTGAAATACAAAGGTTACCCATGTTGTCCCTACGAAATCCGGGCACCCTGTATACAGGAGAAATTGTAGACTTTGTACTGAAACTATTCGAAATCATTACGTAGCTATAGGAATTAAAGAAGAATAAAATGGCCTGACACGCCACTACCGGAAGTTAAACGAAAACCGACGCTATTCGAACCGAATAAGATAAAGCACACTTTTTAACTGCAAAATCTGCACCATTTGTTGCATGACATGCCAAACCTACTTTGATTTTAATTTGGGTTTACACAAGAATAATACTATTCTAAAAACATCATACTATCAATTAGTTACAAGGCCCACTATTTTATAAGAAATCTGAACTTTAAATTATCACATTTACTGGACATTTTTACAATTAATATCTGTATTGTTGGTTACGTTATAAATTACTAATAATTATTATTTTGCATTTAAGGCTACTAAATGTAATCATAGCAGTAAATTACCTGAGAATTACTAACTAAGCATATAGTGAATAAACTGAAATATGTACAGGGAGCCATGGTAAGATCAAAGAAAAGGTATGACAGTCTTATATTTGCTTAATGTAGCCTAGCAATGTTCCCATTTTGTGCTTGTCACAATGTCAAAGCTCTGATTTTGGTTGGAAGTAGGTTAGTATTAATTTTTCATTGATGAACATCATTTTATGTTCGACACATTATTTTTTAAATTGTATATAGGCTACTGTGATTTCTCTGGCTAACAATAACAATATATCCGGCTTACCTGAAGTAGAAACAAATCTTGTTTGCGTCAATTGGGCAAGACATTCATTGCCATACTTACATGGTTGCACACCTTAACCGGCGCCCCGTTCTGGAAATTTTCTGTACAATAATTGATAATGGGCTGGGCAGTGCGCGATCACTAACAAATGCTCTTCAAGGCAAATGCCAGCCACCCACCTAAGGGCAGTGTACCAATTGTTACAATCCCGCAATAGTTTAGAGGTAAAGCGACCCCCCAGCTGGGTTTTTTTAGTTATAGTGCCCATTCTTTGACTTTTATTCTCTGTTTACGCTTAAAACCTCGGCGCTTTGGTATTGTGCTAGACCAATAGATCGGTTTACTGTACGTTGCCTTATAATTTTTCTCACGGGCCTGTGCATGCTTGTTTTCAGGTATAATTATACACTGCGTCAGATTTATGTAAGGTGAAGCCTGAGAGAAATTCTTAAGCGTCGCAAGTAAGTCAGTGAGCTCGTCGCTGCAGTGTTGGGAGTCGTGAGGCTGGGCACAAATATTCTACTCTCGCTTGGCTTTTGAAGTTCCGCCAAGCGTGAGATCTAAGTCTGAATTCCACTTCTTTAAGAAAACCCTATACATACCGTCACGTTTGCCCTTGGTGTACCGTTTCTAGGACTACGCCCATCTCCCTGAGCGTATCCAGCCGTGGCTATTGGTCTGTTTTGTGATTTTCAGGGCAAGGGTTGACGTTTCCCGGACATGATAAAGCAAGTGACACTCCCACACCTTTGAGTGTCGTTATACTAATTTGATACCGTAACAGCGTATAGAGTACAGTACAAGCAATAACGTATATTCAACACACACGACTAAAATGCTATACAACATTATGCAATTTATTAGTATCTGAGATGAATGACCCTAAAGTGATGTCACGGTTACAAGCTATACTTAATTAATCATATTAGGCTGGTATCAATTCAACCTGTCTCCCGACAGTATTCGAGGCCCTCCTTAATGGGGAAGCTTAAGTTACACCTGGTGTGTTGATAAGGCTTCCTTCAGATCTGGGACACGGAGATGGTTGCCGAGATAAACGGCGATATTCACGTAGCAATTTCGAGAATGCAGTGCTCTGCCTGTACGAAAAATACGACGACAGTGAGATCAATTAACCTATTTAAGACGTTGGAAGTTTATTATCAATCCAGTTAAAACCGATTATTCAGATACGGTAACACTACGTTTGCACCAGATATAATACGTAAAGCAGGAACACTTGTGACCCAATTTGTGATAACGAGAGCCGGGCGCGGTGAGCCCGCTCTGCCAAGCAGCCGGTCTCTTTTAGGTATTTGCGCGACTGAGGAATGGAAGCTGACGCCACCATAACCAGAACAAAAATATCGACCCTGAAATTCATTCAAAAGCTCAAATTAACATGGTTAACTTATTATCTGAGTTCGTGTTTATTATTTTTTATAGACAATTAGTTTAAATTTTGGATCTATAATTGTTAAATAAATTTGTGTAAAACATTATTATGTGCGCAATATGCACCAAATAAAAGCATAATCTCTAGTTACTACCATTTCAACGTATTGAGTCCGACAATATTCGCAAAAATGAAAGACTCCTAAGGATTAACATAATGAAATATGCAAAACTTCTATTCGTATTAAATTTGAGTAAAATCAGAAAGGGATTTTCTTCACAAGCTTGTGATACGAAGTAGGACTAAAACTGTAATTGTGATTTCCATGGCAAGTTCTAAATTTTTTTGGTAATGGCGTTGTATACCAAAATTGTGTAGTACACAATAGGGTTACAGCAATGGTCAATCGAAAAATTTGTAGAAGTTAAAAAAATAGTAATAAACAATTTAAGGAATAATCATGATACCAACACTTTTGTAAATAATTTTATAAACATTACGACTGTTTTTACAAAAGTAAGCTACGTTAACGTCTAAACGGAATGCTATGGGTTTCATTAATATGCTTTGATAGAAACTTATTCCCGTATTCTATAAAATCGTTTCTTTATTATCTTCAAGTAAACATTTTGCTAACACCTTGAGGACTCTAAAATAACTGAAACCGTAATGGAGCCACAAAGACTCTTTTATTATGCTATGCTCAAGTTTTAGTGCACTTCCCCAGCTGAAGTAATTTTGCAAAGTAACCAACTGTTCCTACATTTCCTTGCGGAAGCAAATGTCTTCCTTTAACAAACACTGTTGTGCATAACTTGCGTCTGGTTTTTGCGGATAGCGTATAAACAGACCGCTGTAGTCAAGCACACAAGTTTACGTAGCAAAATTGCGGTATGCAAACGTTTATTTTATTAAAGTAAACTCGTACTCAAGTATTCCGTTTTCCAGCAAATGAATGCTTCAAATTGTGCTATAATTTTGCTTTCAAAACTGTATCAAATCTATCTAAATAATTATAATGTTTGCTACGTTTCATGTATTGGCTAATATATACACTGTGAGGCGGGAGTCCATATGAGTACGCATCATAGGGATAAGGTAATCCTAATAGAATAGAAACATCGCCAGCGTGGCCAAGTGGTTAAGGAGCTCGACTAGGGTGCTACGGTGCTGGGTGCAATTCCCACATCTGGCAACTGGCGGGCGGCCCGCACAGTCGCTTTAAAGAGTACCGAAAACATAGTTATGGACGTAGGGAAAGTAAGGCAGTTGTCGAAGGCGCGATGCTAACCACATCACCCAATACGCCGTTGACGGTGTGACTGATGACTGGGTTTCGGTAAAAGCTATTTCGGCGACCCTGATTCGCCAAGTCTCAAGCCACATACCCACTTGTCGAATAAAGCGCTTTGAACACTACTTTAATAGAATAGAGTGCTGTGAGCGCTAGCACGCTAAGACATTTGCGCTTTGTATTGATAATTGTTATCAATATGGGCACATAGATAGTCCCACAAAAGGTACAAATTGTGAAATGGATTTATAATAAAACAAGCAAAGAAACATAATCCAAACGTTTTAGCGGGCCGAGACTCATAGCAGTTCGACAGATTAATTCTCTTATGTTGTAACTATTATAAATACAACAGTCAGTAAATAGCATTTTTTCTATAGCACATGTTAAAGTGTGCTTTTATCAACTCAAAACAAAAGGTCAAGTTTTACTTTAACAGCAAGGGTAGATAAAGTAGCACTTTAACATTAAGGATAGATAAAGTAATTTAATTTTCTAACTTTTGTTTAAATTAAATATGACAGCTTCGTGTTATCGTAGCAACCCAATCTAGCTACTGACATTTTGAAATGTGATTGACTGTCATTATTTTCTTTTGAAATTGTTAAAGTTCTTGCTATAGAAAAAAATATTGTATTATACACGACGATAAAGTTATTTCTATCCACTCTTGAATCATTAACGTCTCGACTTCGTCTCGACGTTAAACGATTCACTCGTGGATAAAATTTAACTTTATCGTCTTGTATAATAAATTACTATTTGTAAAAGCAACTCGCTGTTTTCAAATTTATAATTTTTGTACTACCCGCACAGCATAGTAACATCATAAAATTCCTGTTGCATTAAATATTTATTTATTGGCTTGCTGTTATTAATGGATAATTATTTTAGATACTGTAAAACTTGTGTAGGCGATCACACGTGGTACGTACATTTATTTTACATCTTCGTTATTGTTCATATTATTTTAACAAATAGTAAAGACGTTCACATAAGTATATGTGTAACCAAGCTAAAATACCTCTTTCGGTCGAATTTAATTAACTTCAGAAAAACGTTACTCCAGTTACTAAATCGTTAAGGTAGAGAAAAAATATTTTATTGTCGTCTGAAATTCCTGCAACTGTGACACTATTGGAAGTTTCATAAAAAAACTTTGAGAACATCTACGAGTCGGGCCGGATTTAATATTTATGGAACGTTGTGGCACGGGGTCAAATCGAAGCCACATAATTGGAAGTGGACAAACTTGACCGTGGGAAAAGTTAGAACGTCATAAATACCGACTAGCAGCATAACCCCGTTTTTTAGTATAAATTTCTGGAGCAGATCCCTTCGGATAGGAGATATCGGGGCATGGAAAGTCGATAAGACTTCATCAGGCAAAGCCGTCACCAATTAACGCTTAATGCAGTAATCTCTCAGGTGTATCCGTTATCGAGTTAAGCCCGAGCTGGCAACACGATTGTATTAGCAAATTAGTTAACTATAACCGTGCTGAATTTTTCTAGGAAAATCGCAAAGTAGCGTTTCCATTTTCAGAGTGCGATTTATGGATCTATTACTGTTTCATGATCCGCTGGCGATGCCTTTAAACTGCTACTGTTGCAATTGGATTTGAATGGAGGATACAATCGAAGGAAAACAAAATGTGCAAATAAAAGCCTCGCTGAGAAGTAAATAAAATCTCCTTGTGTCTTTGGGCATGCATGGAATGGAAATGCTAATAATTTGTTGCAGGAAATGCTGTTTATATACACTGCTGATATTTCCTTAAATGTCTTCTATTCTAGGAGAGCAAATTTTGATATAATTTTCTAATAATAATGGAACATCTGCTGTGTATTTCTCACGTTTTTTTGCGTAAAACTTTGGAACAGGATTTTTTTGTAAATATTTGTTTTTAAAATTTGCAAATGCTGCAGCGTGGGGATGTAAACATGTGCACCAATATTAATTAACGATCGCTTACTTTATGCAGAAGTATGGCATGATGCACTCTTCTGGTGGTTTAAAAATACTTGATGCATCAGAATACGTCGCAATACAAGCTAAAAGTGACATTATGGCTACGTCGACGACAAGTCAGCCACCGATTCCAAATAGCGATTTGCACACTCCAGATACAGCTTATTGTATTTAAAGGCAGGAGAGCACTACTTAAAGTTAACATAATAATATATAGTAATGATATACACAGGGGTGTTAGAATCAATTTTATAAAGGATTAAGGCAGTACAATGGTTGAAAATAAACTAGATCTATTTAAATATAAATTGGGAATAATTACTATGCAATTACAAATTAAAAGAGAATTTATAATTGAGTGTAATATGGCTATTTGAAAAACAGATGAATCCGAAAATAATAAAATAGTTGAAAAATTAGGGTTTGAAGGGAATGACAAATACTAAATTGTAATAAAATTATAAAATTAGTAGGTGTAAATCAAATATTATTATGAGATAGAGCGTAAAAGTAGAAAAATTGAGATCGTTAAGGACGATTATTAAGAAATAACAAATTTTGAAAAATGTAGCAGAAATAATTTGGTGTGATTAAAATATTAAAAATAAACCCTATTTTATTGAGAAGCTGGATAATAAAAAGAGTAATAATAAAATTAGCGTGAAGTTAAAACGAAATATAAACCAAGAAGAATAATTAAATACATAAAACTAAGGAAGATTACAAGTATGTGGTAAAACTAATGGCAATTAGAATTAATCTACAAATGTGAATAAGAAGAATAATAATACAAATTTATTGAAAAAGTACAGTTGACACAATACATTAATCGAGTTGGATTACTACGTCAAGCTGTTTGGTGATAATGGAGAGTTCCAGAGGAGGACCATAAGTTAAGAAGGCACGTTCCAGGAAGTTGACAGAGGCAGTATTGGAAGTAGGAGTCTGCAGATTTGGTCTGTTGGCTTCATGCTGTAGGGAAGGTTTGAGTTGCTGATTCTGGACAGTTGGGACGTCTTGTCTGTCAGTGGGGCCTTTCATTGCAGGAAGGTGTGTAAGAGGTTGGATCAGTAGACAGAGAGGAGCAGGTTAGTTGACATCCTGAACATTGTTAAGACCAGTTGAAAGGTTGGTGATTTGAATAGCAAGGTAATTACTAGAAAAGGAAATAAAGATTATAAAAGTGAATTAGTTATTAAAAGTTACTTACTGTTTTTAATATTGTTGTATACTAGAGAAACAATCTGGTATTTGTCATTTGAATTTCAAATCTGTTTGACATATAGTTGGCATAAGTTATTTTGACTTATGGGAATAATATTTAAAAATTTAGAACATCAACTTTCAGAAATAAGCAATCTAGATAAAGGAAGCTAGCACAAATAATAATTATTGATATTCTGAACATAAATAGGGCAATTTCAATTTGACAAAATAAAAATATAATTCAAAGACATATTAATATCACTATACCTGAAGATACATAGGATATATAAAGCGCCACAACCTGGACCTTACCATATTTATGACGGCCCAAAGTGTGATTATCCAATTTTTCACAGCATTGATTATGTGTAGACCAGTGTTCTGCAGTAACAATTGCACTTTGAAAGTCCAAAAAGGCTAGCCAGTGGTCTAGATTATACTCAACAGTTTTTTCTATCAAGACTACCATTGTTAGCAGATGCTCACTTGTGCTCTAGTCCTTCTAAATTCACTTTATTGGTTATAAGGTTAGTTACTAGTATCTTGAATAATTGGTTAATCTGTGATAAAAGGCTGATTGGTCTCGTCATATCATTGAAGGACATAAAACAATATACCTGAATCAGACAAAACCCAAACATCAAAGTCCTACAGAAGCCTCTTTTTCGTATTTACTGTACCAAAGCAGGCTTTTTTCTAGATTTACAAACTTTTAAACTTGCTTCGTGTAGCAGACTGCAGTATGTGTTAAAGTTGTTTAAGACATAAGGAGGGTTAGTAGCAAGTTTAACTAAAAATCTCTAAACTTTCCAGCAAGAACCTTTAAGTACAAACCCTGATGACCCCGCCGCAGCCGAGGGCGAGCAGTTAGTGTAACGATGAAAAGGAAATATTTCCTCTTAGTATTTCTAAAGCGTTTAAAAGTTTACTCGGCGAATTCCTCATATTTCAGTTCATTTGGAGTTGAATTGAAGTCGAATTAACTTAAAAAGGAACTTTTTAATGGAACTTTTATAGGAGGTGGATCATTTACGCTTGTTACTTCCACCAACACCTAACAAAGCAGAGGCCCAAACTTTCGCTTGAAATTAATTGATGCCAACTCGTCCCGGTCTTTGAATCGATGATCCGGAGAAGAATGCTACGGGTTAGGGCTAAAATATTCTAATTTTCCAATGACTCCATTCGCGTGGTTGCGTAAAGTTGCAGAAATTGGTTTTAATTGTGAGCTCGACTTGGTGCTTTGAATAGTTGCGAGCTTGGGACTGTAATAAAACTGCACTCGGGGAATTCCCGTCCCAGACCGATTAGTGCAGCTGAATAGCCTTAAGAAATAAATTAATAATATGAGTAGTCATTTGCAGTCTTAAAAGACTTAATACAGAAATATTCTTCTACAAATTGTTTTCACTTGTTCCTATTATACATAGTTTTTAGATCAAATTTTCCTTTATTGCTTTTAAGCTACTGTGGTACAATATTAATAAACAATGTGGTTATTTAAGGAGTCAGAAAAGTGGAGAATGTAATAGGTCACCACCAAACCATTAAAATATAAATGGGAGAAATATACAAAAGTTCTACATAACAAATATTAACAAATAGAGTAGAAGCCCCTCCCACTAATTAGCGCTAAATTTGACCGAGACCTCTAATGGTCGAAGTTTTCGGGAGTGTCTTAATGTGTAACGTGTAAAACATGTTTCTGCAATCTACACCCCTCCCATTAATTTAAATTTCGTTGAACGAAATATAATGAAATGAAAGAAAATTGATTGGATTTGAAACTAGTCCGTGCTGATTAAATCATACCAGAGCTAGGCAAACTACTTTAAAAAGTAATTAATTACGAATTACCAGTTACCGCCAATAAAGTAATTAAATTACCTGAAATTAAATAGTACTTCAATTATCAATTACTTGATAATTGGAATTGCACAACATACATTACTTTTTCAATTACTCTCACAAGAAATTGTTGTCATATATCTGTGTTTCGTAGTATTTAGATAGTCATGTGCTAGTAAATTGTTTTAAACAAACAAATTGAAATTAATAAGTAAGTATTGCGAATCAATATTGTTTAATAAAGTCAGAGGGCTTAAAAAGGCCCTCTCGAAGAGCAGCTCTACCACTGATGGATCAGTAGAGGGTTGAAGGCGCGCAGAGACGAACAAAATGTTACAACTCCAACGGAGCAAGACTAGCGGCTCGCGTTGGAAATTATACACGGAAGAAAACGAACGCACAATATTGCGCAGTCTTAGATACAATGTATTTGATATTGAAATTGCCTACGTCTACACCATTATCAAAAGTTCGTTTTATACAGCTGCTGTTCGTTTTTCTATCTTTATCTGCAAGCTATTTCTATTCAGTACATTCTTTTCTGATAGTTCTCTAGGTTTCATGTAGTTTCAAATACCTTCGTTTTACGACCATTTTTGTTGTGGCATAGAATAATATGGACAAATCACTATAAGCTTTTTCTTTAAATTCTATTAATAATGTTATTTTCTCTAGTCTTCCACTTGCTTTGGTATCTATAGTTCCTTACGTACTTATAGCGATATTCTTGAACTTTGTCTTAAATAATCCGATTGAGCAACTTGTTAGCATTGACATGATTTGTCGACCAATTCTCTCAAAATAAACCAAACTGTATAACTACTTGAATACAATTGCCGGACGCGTTAGCTCAGGAAAACGGCGTACGGTTCCAAGTTGTTATAACAGGAATTCAAACTAAACCAGGTGAGTGCCAACAAATTTTGACAATTACGACAAATGTGCCCAGTCATTGAACGAGAAGCCGTAAACTTAAGTAACAAATAACGACACCACAAGGCCAGTATCACAGTATAATTGTTCCAAGTTCGGTAGAAGTCGGATACTGAATAGTACAAAATGATAGTAACCATTAGTAAAAACTTCAAATACTTATTGATACGAGCTTCAAATAATTATTAGGCAATTTAAGGTTAATTAGTAGTACAAATTTCTCAATAATGTATGGCGAATTTAAGATTAATTAGTAGTACACGTTTCAAATATTTATGGGCCAATTTAAGGTTAATTAGTAGTACACATTTCCAATAATTATTGGCCAATTTAAGATTAATTAGTAGTACAAGTTTCAAATAATTATTGGCCAATTTAAGGTTAATTAGTAGTAAAATTTCCAATAATTATTGGTCAAGTTAAGGTTAATTAGTAGTACAAATTTCCAATCATTATTGGCCGAGTTTAGGTTAATTAGTAGTAGAAATTTCCAATAATTATTGGCCAAGTTAAGGTTAATTAGTAGTACAAATTTCCAATAATTATTGGCCAATTTAAGATTAATTAGTAATACAAGTTTCAAATAATTATTGGCCAATTTAAGGTTAATTAGTAGTAAAATTTCCAATAATTATTGGCCAAGTTAAGGTTAATTAGTAGTACAAATTTCCAATCATTATTGGCCGAGTTTAGGTTAATTAGTAGTAAAAATTTCCAATAATTATTGGCCAAGTTAAGGTTAATGGGTAGTACAAATTTAAACAATTATTGCCCAAGTTAAGGTGCATCTTAATAACATTTGGATTGCGAAGACAAAGGCTTACACAAAACAGTCCTAATAAAGGTACAAAACATGATTCACAACGGTCGCCACTAACCTAGACGCCGTGGTTGGGAAATCAATTATTCAGGTAAGCAGTTCGTGAAGCGAACTGTACGATAGCAGCCGACGTTCGAATTGGTAGTAATTTTGTGAGCTTCTAACACTGGTTCACTGATCGCATCTTGTATAATATAACTTAAAAGAAAGGAACAGAAAACTTGATCGCAGCTTCGTTTGAGCCCCTTCTGGACGCTGATGATCCAGATAAGCGGAGGCCCATACGAAGGTCGGAATGCGGGTGGTAACAGCTCGAATTAGCTCAAGGTCGACGCGCTCGGTCGCGGGGATAGTTTTTCACGGATAATGCTGAACCTGTGCGTTTCAGGGGCCCGGACTGGTTGCTGAAGGGAAGGAAGGTCCCAAAATAGAAGTTGAAGAAAATCTGCTACGCCTATGATATGATATAATATGTTCTGGCTGACAAAAGTAGGCGTGTCCAGACCCTGGTACACGTGGACTCATATGCTCCATATGCTCCAATGGTAAATCGGTATCCGAGATACAGAATTTGTAGCCGGCGGCCGAAATGGAGAGATAAGGAAAATCGGCCGCCGGCGACACATTCTGTATCTCGGATACCGATTTACCATTGGAGCATATGAGTCCACGTGTACCAGGGCCTGGACACGCCTACATTTGCCAGCCAGAACATATGATATCATATCATAGGCGTAGCATATTTTCTTCAACTTCTATTTAAATCGAATAAGCAAGGCGTTTCTTACTATACAACGATCATAGAGCATACATTATTTGACAATGAAAAATTTATTAGCTTAGTAGAGCCCAAGCCCTGACTTTAAATACAGCACATCTAGACTAATTCGACAGAAACCAAGAACAGCAATGCTAGGTCCATAACAGCACGGCACTGCAAGTGACTGAAAGCCCGCGTATATGAGATTCAGTCGCCGTGTCTGAATAGACCGAGATTCTGTATCCCGCATACCGAATCTCGGATACGGGATCCCCGTGTGTTCAGGGCCTAATATTAATCAGTGTCTAGAAACAGATGTTCCTGTTTTTTATAAAAACCCAGAGTTTCCTATTTTTTATTCTAAAAACACTATTTCAGTTATTAAAATAAAAAATAAATACCATAAAAAAGGGAAAACTTTCGCAAACCTAACTTATTATAACATATTTATTGAACTAAGGCTTCGCACTAAACGGCTTATAATTATTGATCAGAAAAACTACTTTCAATCGCTTGAAAATAACATAGCTAGTGACCCAAAAAGGTTTTTAGTCTTGTTTCTATTGATAAGGAGAGTGGGATTCCAGGCACTATGTCTTATGAGGGATTATCAGCTTCAACGGGCCCCGAAATTTGTGATTTATTTTGTAAGTACTTCCGAAGTTTCTAAGTACCAGCCCGGCAAAAATTTTGTATAGACGATCCGGTGAAAAATTCCACGAACGCCTCGATTTTAAACACAATTCAATTTTGCCATGAAGATATCTTTAATCTACTTGTTTCTCTAGATGGCACAAAAGGTGCTGGGCCTGATGGCCTTCCTTCATATTTTGTTAGAAATTGTGCTATTTCTTTATCATACCCACTATACCTTATCTTCCATAAATCTTTACATTCACAAATCTTTCCGTATCAATAGAAATCTGCTTCTATTGTTCCTATTTTTAAAAGCAGCGACAAAGCTGATGTCAGAAACTATAGGCCCATCAGCAAATTAAATATATTCAGCAAAATTTTCGAAAGTTTGATTTTCAAACATATGATTTTCACTTATAATCTCATAAGAGCATTAATTCTTTCCGGAAATTTTTTTGAGTGCGGTCCAACAACATCGTATTAATTTGCCCGAGCGGGACGCGAGGGAAAATTACGACGTTGTTGAATGCACGAAAAATAATTTCCGGATATGAATTAATGCTCGAATGGAGATTCGGTAAGAAAATCGTAACGACAGACACCCTAAAAAGAAGTAATTTCTGCCTACAAAAAATTTCCAAGAAATTTTTTTGTTGTCTTGGATACGGCTCGTGAACTAATTTTTCTATTGGTCATTAATGAGTGTCGTACGATTTTCAGACTAAAAAATCACATCATTCTCGAACAACATGGGTTGATGCCCCATCGCTCTGTTGAATCAAACTTATTGGATGCATGGACGCTCGTATTCAAGTAGATGCCGTGTACACTGATTTTAGCAATGCTTTCGACAAGATCTCTCACAACATACTTGTGAGGAAGCTTGCGGGAATGGGTGTGCACGGTGATTTAGTCTGTTGGTTTGATTCATATCTAAGTAATAGATCGCAATTCATTTCTACTAAAGGTTATTCATCGGAACCATTCCCTTTAACATCCGGAGTGCCCCAAGGTTCTCACTTGGGCCCACTCCTCTTTTTAATATTCATTAATGACACGAAATCATGTTTTAAATTTGTCAAATAGTTGCTGTTTGCAGACGATCTAAAAATATTTTATATGACATCAAATAAGAACGATCATATACTCCTACAACGCGATCTGAATTCTTTCTACGAATATTGTCAAAAAAATAAACTCCATCTTAATCTTTCTAAATGTTTTACCATTACTTTCACACGAAATACCATCATTAGTAATTTTAATTATACCATCAATAATAACCCCCTAATTAAAGTATCAAATATTAAAGACTTGGGTGTGATCCTTGGTTCAAAATTAAGCTATATCGGCCACATTGCTACTTTAATACACTCCTGCAATAAACTTCTAGGTTTTGTTGTACGAACTTGTAAGCCATTTCGGAAGATTTCTTCATTTAAGACCGTTTATAATGCCTACATTCTAAGTAAGTTGAGTTTCTGCTCAATCATATGGAGCCCCTTTTACGAGGCGCACAAACTACGCTTACAAAGAATTCAAAATAGATTTGCGAGATTTCTAAATTTTAAAATAACGGGTTCATATGAAACAGAAAACATAACTAGTTTGTGCGCGTCGTTAAAGCTGACACCACTCGATATTAATAGAAGAAACTCTGAAATCATCTTTCTGTATAAAATTGTTAATAATCTTGTTGAAGCTCCCGAATTACTAAAATTAGTAGTATTTAATATTCCTACAGTCAATTTGCGCTATGTGCCTTTATTTAAACTTAATTATTCACCTACTAATGCGGGATACAATTCCACAGTGAATCGTATGTTGAGAAATTACATTGAGCATTTCAGCTCTCTGGATCTGTTTGTTCCCAGTCTTCAAACTGTTAAGTACAAAGTAAAGACATGTGGTGCAATTATTGTGTAATAAGTAGGTATATTATTATCTTTATTTTCAAAACTATTTTTATGCAATCCTATAATTTTTGATATTGTTTTGTTACTGTATTATAACTTGTTATAATTCAGAACTTTTTTTGTTAATTTGTGGTTCTTTTTTGGGCCTAGTGCCTGTCTGTACCCCTGTATGTACATAAATAAATAAATAAATTATACCAAATTGACTTCTTGTTTAAGCAAAAACGTCATCAAGTATAATAATTTCTTTTGTCTATTCTAAAAATATCATATAACATGTTATATTTGTGTGACTTACAAAGAGATCATTTGCATCACTTTTCCCCAGCAACACTGAAACAGTCGAAAAGTAATGTATCAAATACGCTGTAATATGTAGGCGACGTTTTCTCTTATAGTGGTGCTTGTTATTTGCTCACAGCAATAGTTGATCCGACACCAGATGACAAACAAGATATAAGATAACAACATGAAACAGTGCAAGCTGGTTATCAATACTTCGGCGCACTGTTGGCATAAAGCGGTTTCTACTCATACCATGTGCTCTTTGGGACGCCCGCTCCGTAACGCACACTCAGTCTTCGTAATATATTGAACCGGCACTTTTAATGTTATATGGCAGTTCATCATATTATGCTATACACCTGTTCGCGCCATATGTACCACACTTCGACTAACGTATAATTAACGGGAATACATTTGCTCTCTTTATGTTATGTTTGCCCTTTGATGTAACTTTATGCCCCCTTAACGATTTAAACGTAGGAAATAGATAAAACAACAACTGAAAAATGCTAAAACATATAAAACATGTATGCCTGCTGTCGCCATTTAAGTACATTTAGCGGAGGATGG
>CALNHX010011920.1:0-28664 GCA_940337035.1 Agriotes lineatus
GGTAATTTTAAAGAGGGAAGTACTTACTATTTGATATTTGTTGAATGACAAATAAATGTAACGAGAAAGTATTTGTAATTAATTTTGCACTTGCATAATTCAAAGTGACAGGTAACTGACGTTTAAGTCGTCATGAAATAAGAGAATCAAATTTCAGGAATACTATCCATTCACAAAACTCGTGAACTGTCAAAACGCTGTCAAGTTGGTACTTTGTTTAAATTCTGTTTTTGGAACTTCTGCTTGCTGGTTTTGGCATCACTGAAATGTATGAAATTTAAAAACTTGACTTATGTCACACTTTCTTGTAAAAACGTAATCTCCCAAATTCTTGAATTTTTGTGGATACACTTCGATTGCAATGGAACAGAAATGAAAGAGGGTTTTATTATTGGAAAGGGAAAAAAGGCTATAGTTGATTATTACAAGAAAAAACTAGAAGAAAATAGTTGTGACTTTTGACACATGTAACATAACCTTATCTTTAAATATTACTAAAAACACCTAGATCCGAAGTACATTCCCAAAAAAACTGTAATTTCCAGGTACACTCAGCAAATATTTTAAAAATTTGACATTGACAGTTCATGAGTTTTGTGAATGGACAATAGAAGCAGTCAACCAGCCTTAATAAGTTAAAGTTTTTTTTATATTCACTGATCAACAGAATTTTTGGTTCTCAAACAAAACTAGGTAATCTGTATGTAACTTTTCCTCCTGAATTCAAATCTGTCGTCAGATTTTTTCTATCACGTCTAGTTTTTGAACTATATGCATTTAAAGTTTCACTAGCTAGTGCAATTACTGTAATTACGTTAAAAGCGTAATTAACTATTAGCGATAAGAATTTTTGGAAATGATGTAATTACATTCTGCATTTATGTTAGAAAGCCATTAATATGTGATTAATAAATTGAAACACTACACTATTTCTTTATAATCTTGCAACTCCAAATATTTAAATTTGTAATAACAACCACTTGCAACTTTGCAACAGAAGCACGTACACATATGTGGTCTTCCAAGCGAATTGCAATGTGACGTCACTATGATATTATTTTGTCTGCTTGTAACAAGATAACGAAGTGACGAATCGGCATAATATGTATACCGTTGTTTTTATTTTACTATATTTTAAGACCAACTAAAAGCATTAATCATGTTCCGTAAATGTGCGAATGATCCGGACAATTTTTGTTATGTTTGTGGAGAGTTTACTGATAAACATCAAAAACGATGTTTTACTCCGCTAATAAGAAGAGCTTATTATCTGTACTTTGGATGTAGAATTGGAGATCAAGACAAGCAGTGGGCACCACACATTTGTTGTGTTTCTTGTGCCAATCGTCTCCGACAGTGGATACAAGGTTCCCGTTCATGTATGCCATTTGCAGTACCTATGATATGGAGAAAAAAAAAGGATCATCTAACCGACTGTTACTTCTGCATAACGAAGATAGCAGGCTTCTCTACAAAAAAGAAAAAAAATGTTGTGTATCCTAATTTAGCATCGGCGATAAGACCCGTTGCCCATTGTGATGATCTTCCCGTTCCTATGCCACCAGAAACATTTGAAGAATCAGATGAAGAAAATGATTACATTGTTCCTAGCACGGATACAGATTTTAATCCTGCAGATTCCACTGAGCCACATTTGATTACACAGACACAACTAAACGATTTAGTTCGTGAGTTGAACTTAAGTAAAGGCAAAGCCGAGTTACTTGACTCCAGATTGCAAAGTTGGAATTTATTGGAACACAGTACCAAAATTTGTCATTTCCGTAACCGCCACAAGAAATTTTCTGGTTTTTATTCTATGGACGACAATCTTACGTACTGCAGTGATGTTGACGGTTTGATGGAAGCTTTTGGACGTAAACACAAACTCGAAGAATGGCGACTGTTCATTGATGCATCTAAATTTAGTTTGAAAGCAGTTCTATTGCATAATGGAAATGTATTGCCTTCAGTTCCCATGGCATATTCAGTTTACCTAAGGGAATCTTATGAAACCATGAAATGCCTATTAACGAGCATTGACTATAAACGATACGAGTGGAAAATATGTGGAGATCTGAAAGTGATAGCTTTGTTATTAGGAATGCAACTGAGATTCACAAAATACTCTTGATTTTTGTGCGAATGGCCAAGTAGACAGATGGTTGTTGGATAAAAAAATATTTTACATGAAAGCCTTGTGAATAGAAACAATATCTATTTGCCCTATTTGCATATAAAGCTAGGGCTGATAAAGCATTTTGTAAAAGGTATGGATCGTGGCGGAAGAGCTTTTCAGTACATAAAAAACGCCAAGATAAAGGAGGGCATATTTGTGGGTCCCCAAATTCGACAACTAATGAATGACAGCGGCTTCGATGCGGTTCTGCAAGGAAAAGAAAAGGTGGCGTGGAATTGCTTCAAATCTGTAGTATTCGCTTCCTGGGCAACAACAAAGCGGAAAATTTCAAGAATCTCGTCGATGAAATATTCTCAGCTTACCATAAAATGGGATGTAATATGTCGCTAAAGATGCATTATTTATACTCTCACTTGGATTTTTTCCCAAATAATTTGGGAGCTGTAAGTGACGAGCATGGCGAGCGTTTCCATCAAGACCTCTCAACGTTGGAAAAACGGTACCAGGGAAGATGGGATGCGAACATGTTGGGTGATTGTTGGTCACTGAACAAAAGAAAACTGTTAAATACAACATTTTAATGGCTAGTATGTACATTTTATTATTAAATGCATGTAATTACTTTAGCGTTTTATTTCTACACAAAGTCATGTTTTTGTCTGAAAGTAGACGTGCTAGCGAAAAACCAAAAGCAGATTCGGATTCAACATAAAAAAATGAATCAAGGTCACCTATTTGTAAATAGGAACCAAAAAACAACTCTAAATTTGTTAATCAGTGATCTTTTATTTTAGCATTATTGTTTAACCTGATTTTGAATAATGCTCTATACCTCAAATACCTCTACATTTTAATTATATAACAACTTTTGGAACACAAAGGAACACTCTGAGATGCAAATTTTTCATATTTCAAAAGGTTTTTAGTGAAAATGTTCTTACAGCTTATTTTCTTAACGTGTTTACTAGGATGTGTTTTTATAACATACAAAATACAAAAATTCTGTATTAAGGCAGTTTAAAAAAGTATGTAGCTATAAACTAAATGAAAATAGTTCTGCATTTTCTTTCTAGCAAAGTATTTAAATGAGCCCTAAAGAAATTGGTGGAGAAAAGGTGAAAAAAGGGAAAATGTGAACTAATAGACACCCAGATTAGATACAATTACCGGTTGCTTCTAATACAAAATGCCGATTACTTTTTATCGGATATAATAGGAAAATAATCATTATACAAATTTGGAGTTAATGATACGTGTGACAAAATCATAATGCAAAATTGTTTTCAATAATGACAACTCAAAGTAAAAGGGAATTAAAATAGTATATTACATACCGAGGTGGAAAGTTTTTCATTACTGTTGAGAAATTAAATAGTTGACCGAGCCGCGAAGCGTCGAGGTGAACTTTATCTCGAAACAGGAATGAAACTTTTCGCCGTAGTATGTATACTATTTTACACACAGTCGGTTTCTGTTATTATTTATTTAATTAGGTAAGTTTCAAATAATACGTATTTTTATCGTAGTTTAAAAGTCACTTTAACAAAGGAAGCTGCAACGCTGTTGCTAGGTAACATGACAAGTTCATTTAAAGTAAACAATGACTCTCTTTCCTACCGTTTTGCATGTTAGAAACATATCTATTTTTAATCAATTGTGAGCAAACGATGAGTGATATTTCAAATAAGCAGTAAACAGGAATTAATAAAGCCGAAAGCTAAATAGTTTAAAGTAGGTAGTTGTTTAAACTCTACAGCAGGAGGATGCATATGGAAAACACATTTAGCTTTTTCTATATGCTCGTTATCATTCACTTTTATATTATCCTTTCCCAACTCTTGTGGACTCCTCTTACTCAGATAATTTGTTTAAATCTGTAGCAAATGCTTTTCAAACAAAATATCTACAACCAAGACTGCTCATTGTCCAAGCAAGCAGGTTAGAGGTAACTAAATTTCGAAGGAAGAGACAATGGGCAGCACTATATAAAAAGAGTTTGTGAAGTTGGGCCACTCTCACTTCGTTGACAGTCGCGTGAGCGTTTACTAATGCTTAAAATGAAATTATACTAATGTATCATGCAAAGACCATCTTATATCGCATGTCAACTAACTTTTGGCCTGAGACCCCCCTCAAATTGAAATGCAATAAATCTACTACTTTTTGACTTACTTGCAGTTAAAACCCTACAGTAATTTGTTTTGTTGATAATCTGTCTGTGATTAAATCTAGAGTACTTTTTTAAGAAAGTACTTTTCATTGAGTTACGTCTGAACTCAAATCTAGCCCGGACCTTTCCTCAGACTTACGTTTGTATAGCTGTAAGGTGTGATGTTATTGATAACATGTAACAGAAACCGCAATATCAACAATTTATGATAATAAAAAATTGATAGAGAAGTTCCACACTTTGTAGAAGCTGTACGGTCACTTAAAAATTAGTAAACGTGAACATAACTAAAATGTGTATATAGTTCCATCAGACAACCTGAAACACCATGTTTACGGTTCCACAACTCTTTAGGATTATTTGAATTTTTAAACATGTTCGTGATGTTGCTAAGTACAATTGTCCATGACCTAAAACAGCTCGTGGTAAATAACCAACGCGATCCAGTATGTTATTACACATGAGGACATATAATATAATATTAACAATAAACCCATAACCAGAATATTTGTTCGGAAGCGCCACTGGTTCGACCAGTCTAAAGTAGAACACCTACATATGGAATGGTAGACCCTCTGCAGCTGCATACAATTCAAAATATAATAAAAATATAGAAGTTGCTTAAAGCCACAGTATTTACTACTCGTATGATTCCATAGTACTAAGTATATTCTTCGGTTGTAGGAAATTTGGATGTGGTAATCAATTTGTGTCTCTCGGATTTTAAGTCTAGCAAAATAGTAGCTCTCACCAAACGGTGGTGGCTATTCGTATCAAATCGGTTAAGCACGGAGACCTCGTTACATATCGTTTTATTATTTGTAAGTATCTAGTTGATTTTGTTTTTCGTTTTACAATCGGGGCTTTTCCAAGTCCATTTCCTTTGCTTCGGTTTACTAAAGAAGGTATTGAGGCAATAAAAGCTTTCACTACTTAGAAAGTTTAGCAGCATGTCTCCTCTTTCCAATATGATCAGGATCTCCGATTTGTTTTGTCCGAGCTTTGAGTTGAAGTCTCCACTAATAATGGTTAAATGTGACTTTTATAATTGGATTGCTCTTGTGATATCGTCGAAGAAGGTTTCTATTTTTTCATCTTCTGCTTTGCTTGTTGGAGCATATCCGTGGATTCTTTGGAGACTATATCGCCTATTCATCTGAACGGTTAGGTACCTATATGACTCTTTTGGATATAGGGACATATTTTGTTATAAGATGCTTCACTCTCTTGTTAATGACAAATTATACTCGACCATCGCTACGGTTATCTTCCGAATTGTTCTGGTAGAGCATGTGGCCTGACCTAAAGATAGTTGCTTTTTCTCCTGGCTACCTTGTCTCACACAGTCCCACGGTGTCCCATTTTATGTGCTTGAGTTCATATTCCAATTTCACAAGGTTATCGTGTGTGCTCATTGTCCTGATGTTATATGACGCTATACAGAGTCTTGTGTTTGTAGATTTAAATGGTCTTGGTTTTAACTTTATGTAATTTTTGGCGACTTATGAACTACAGACAATGGCCCTGACAAAGCACAATGTGACACAAAGAGCCATGGAAAGAGCTACGTTGGATATTAGTTCGAGATATAAGATTACAAATAGGGAAATTCGTATACAGACGAGACTAGCAGATGTGATGAGAAGGGTTGCCAAACTCAAATGGCAATGGGTTGACCACGTTGCTCGATAAGACAAAAATAGATGGACATCTAACACAACCCAGTGGTGTCCCAGACAAACAAAGAGAAGCGTCGAGAGAACACACAGACGATGGCTCGACAACATCAAGGAAGGAGCAGGATACAAATGGCAATAAGCAGCGCAAGACAGGAAGGGATGGAAGCTAATGGAAGAGGATTACATCCAAAAGTGGATGGACAATGACTGCATCACGTATTCGACCAGATACTTATTTTATGGTAGACATAAATTGTTAATTATTTAAAAGCGCCGGGAAACGATTAAGTGAAGTATTGATCTCTCAAATTAAGCTTTTGATAATCATATGTTGAAAACTATTAGTAATTAATAATACCTCAAAAACCAGCAGATACCCCGAAAACAGAGCTACAAAGCGATAATCCCCGCATTTGCGTTTTCAAGAAACTTTACTGATACATAAAATCACAAACATCTCGAATGTAACAGAGTTCTATTATTTATTTATTTATTTATTTAATTTAATAAATAAATAAATAGAACTCTGTTTATTTATTTTATTTAATTCGCACTCAGCCAACAGCCGTTAGGCCAATTATAGGCGTAGCTGTGCAGTTATGATTGTGATTTCAAATCCAAAACGAATAGGATATGGAATGTTCGTATCAGAAGGCGTAATATTAGTTTTTTACAACCGACCAGAAAATATGCAGTTTCTGGAAAACGTTTTCACCAGAAAGTAACGTTTTGCCGGTCAAGATCGGAAAACGGGCATCAGAAGAGCTTTTGCCGGTTCCTGATGCCTTTGTTACTACGGAAATAAGTTTGTGTTATCGTTTAGATATGTCAAATAATAGATTCTGTCATAATTTTTTTTTGGGTTTTCAAAAGTGAATTCGCAAGGTTGAAAGTATGGACTCAGATGTCGTAAAAAAATTGTACGATACATGACTGGAAAGTGTTTTGCAGGTCTCCCCGAGCTACTAGAGCTCGCCTGCGGCTCGTCCTAGAATCTGCTTGATTCGACCTGCAAAATACTACTTTCCGGTCTTGTAACGTAAATTACTATTGTTGGAAACAGTTATTCTGGTTCCCATTAGTAGTCATTTAAATAATTTATGTTAATTTTTCGTCTTCAGTAATTAATATATATTCACACTAGCCTATGTTTTTAATGTTAATTAATTACTGTCGAATTGATTTCACTACAGTATTCATTTTTGAGCGAAAGAATAGCAACTTAATAACACCATCTAGTATAGTATACCTATTTTAATATTTTCCCCGCTAGATTAAAAAAACACTAGAATTTTCTGCAGTTATAGAAAATGGTAAGTTAGTAAATGATATACAGCGGTTCACCACTTACAAAATTAGTTGGAAAGACCATCGACCGACAAATGCACTCCACAAAGAAAGCAGTTTGTGTTTTAAATATACAAGTTGTTCTGTTTTCTTTTCTACTACTTTTTTTAGATAGTAAAATCATAAGATCATATATTTACAATAAAACAGATAATAGATAGATCAGTGAAGTACAATATAAAGATGCTAATTGCGTTCATAGACTTGAACAAAGCATTCGATACAGTGAATAGAAATATGGTGTGGGAAAGCTGGGCCAGAAGAAATGTCGACGATAGCTTGATAGCAGCGATCAAAAGTTTATACAAAAACAACGCCAATAACGTAATCAGCAGAAATAATAGATCAGAAAGTTTTGGGACAAAGGAAGGACTTAGACAAGGAGGAGTTCTGAGCCCAGTGCTGTTTACGGAATTCATGGATGACATCATAAAATAATGTAACAAAAGTATCAAAAAGCTAAAACTGAGATATAGATATTTGCAAGAAGTGGAGATAGCAGAATGTTTATTTGCAGATGACGTTGCAATAATGGCAGGAAATGAAAGGGACCTACAAACTAACCTACAGGTTTGGAATCAAACTAAAAAGAACATGACATGAAATTAAATACAGACTAGACTAAAGTGATGGTAATAGCAAAGGATCCTGGCACAATAAAAATACAAACAGAACGTAAAGACGTAAAGAGCAAGTAGAAAATTTCGAATATTTAGGAGTTACAATAGAAGACACGGGAAGACAGGAATTAGATCTCTTAAAGAGAATAGGAAAAGCCAACAAAATATACTATGCAATGAAAGACAAGTTTATTAATAAAAAAAGGTGACACAACAAACAATATATAGGCCTATACTTACTTATGGATGCGAGACGTGGGTCACATCATCAAGGATGAGAAGTAAAATACAAGCAATAGAGATTAGATATCTGAGGAGAGTGAAAGGGATAACATGAAACGATAGGATAAGGAATGATGTAGTGAGGGAAGCATTAGGAATCGAACCAATACATCAATTTAT
This sequence comes from Agriotes lineatus, assembly GCA_940337035.1. Lineage (NCBI taxonomy): Eukaryota > Metazoa > Arthropoda > Insecta > Coleoptera > Elateridae > Agriotes > Agriotes lineatus. Next base: position 8,359 of record CALNHX010011920.1, read on the forward strand.
AGAGAAGAGACAACTCAGCTGGTGGGGCCACCTACAACATATGGGAGACAGCAGACAGGTTAAGCAAGTATGGAACTCAAAAGTCATTAAAGGAAGGCCAAGAGAAACGTAGGATGATGTAGTGGGGAAAATATTAGGCAAGAAAGGAAAAACATGGAAAGAAGCAAGTGGCGTGGCGAAAAATAAGAAAAAGTGGAGTTCGTTTGTGCACCAAAATTAAAATTAGTTAGTTAGTAAATGATATACAACGGTTCACCACTTACAAATTTAGTTGGAAAGATCATCGACCGACCGATGGGCACAAACGCACTCCGCAAAGAAAGCAGTTTGTGTTATAAATATACAAGTTCTTCTGTTTTCTTTTCTACTACTTTTTTTAGATAGTAAAATCCATCTGATCAGATAATCTTTATATGGGCTCTTTTTCGACTTTTTAATAAGTTATTTTGGTATCTACTAGGTATATCGTCCTTGCATAGCCACATTAGGTGATATTTGCCAGTATATATCTAATTTTCGTACGTTGATCGAAATTATTTTTAACATTTTGTACGCGTTTTGCGTTTTATTCTTCTTTTTGTTAATTTCTTAGTTTTTTAGCAACCTTCTGTCGAATAAGTAGTTGAAAATATGCTTTGCGCACGGTTACTCAAAAGCACCATGCAGAACATGATTCGCATCAAATCATAACCACCAAAATTAATCGCACCAATATCGCAAGCTTGCTGGTTTCGATCTCGATACTATTTTAATCTTTTGAAGTGGCTGCAATGTACTAAGAGGTGAAAAAAGGTAGAAGTTTATATAGAGTTTTTGATGAAAGTCATATGTACTAGGACATCCTGTAGATATAAATAATTTTTAAACGTTAATTATAAATAAATATAATAATAATAATACTAATAACGTCTTTATTTGGATATAACAACACAAGAAATAAAACAAGTAAATGTACAACAAAATAAGAGTACCCAAAAGGGCAAAGTTCAGAAAGGTTTGCAAAAGTAAACCTTCTGTTCTGCCACTTAACCCACACTATACATATACATTAACAAACAAAAAAGAACTAATGATGAGTAAATGCAGTCACATTAAGATTTAACATTTAAATATATGAATATATAAAAAAAAACTTAAAGAAAACTGAAGTCTGTGTCTTAAACAATATATCATATAATTTATTTCTAAAGGTAGCCTGTGTCAGTATTTTGAAATTATCTGGTAAGGAGTTATACGTATTAGCAATATTATATGAATAGGATCGTTCAATAGAAGTTGTTTTATGAAGTGGCGGCATTATGAAGTACATTAATACTGTGAATGTCGGTTGCAAATTTAATCTTGTTAAACAAATAAAGAGGAGTCTTTAAATAAATAATTTTAGGGAATAAACAGCTTCATGCAACAGCCTTCTATTTTACATATTTAACCATTTTAGTCCTGTAAGTTTAGATGATATGCGTTGATATTTTCTGATTTCAAAGGTCAATCGAAGACTAGAGTTTTGAATACGCTGAATTCTCTTAACATCACTCGCACGGACCGTAAATACAGTCACAGTAGCTGAATTGATATAATACTAGAGACTCGCATAACATAATTTTAATTTTGCGGTTTAAGCTATATCTATGATTGAATATCAGCCTTAATTGAACGTAAGCTTTTTGAATTAAAGCTGAAATATGTTTTTTAAACCCAAGATTTGAATCAATCCATAAACTAAGATTTTCTACACATTCCGAAACTGAAACAATTTTTTGGCTTAGCCTAATTGTTTCGCCATTTATCCAATTATTTCAGTTTTAACCTGTATATTTTTAGTTAAATTATAAATCCTTTTGCATTTCAAATTCGTAAATTTTCCAAAGCAGCGTATTTTCTACCTGCATCAAGCTCTTATCATTTGCGCGATGCCCTCTCGACCTCCGCGCTATTTCTTATCAGAGTCCGAGCTTGCCTTTGGGCACGAATTGTTGGTACTTGGCACTTGCTGTCTTCGCTTTGCCCGCCGCGTTCGGCGTGGCTAAAGTTTATGTTCAAGTCAATTTACGTGCGCTCAATTAATTTAATGAGCAGTGTGTGCTTCCAAGGGCTGATTACGATCAGGTACGATTGCGCTTTTCTGTTTTATTATCTCCATAGTAATTAGATTTTTCTCAGCTCTTAATTACCAGCTTCATACACGAGTTTTTCTCGGAGGCCAAGCCTTATCACACTTTCGACACCTGCTGAGTTCGGCGTTGCGGTCTTTTTGGGGATGCTTTTGCAGCAGTTTTCGGCGCATCCACGTCGATTTCAACGATATGGTCGCAGTTCACGACTAACTTATTTGAACCGAAGGGTGCAGCTACCCCGGGCTGGGTTTGCTGTTAGCCATTTGTGCGCGCTGGAGAAGCGAGGTTAGTTCCGAGATTTATCGTGTTTTTTAATACCTGGATTTTACATTTATTTAAAATTTAAATGCCTACGTTTTGCAATTATTAACATGTAATGTAATGTTCAATTTGATACATGCTCTTGCTTTTTACATTAAATTTTCATGCTTATATCTAATTATGCCCAGTATTTAAATTTTCTATTTTTATGTATTTCGACCCTCTGTATAAGGTACAGTCACGCTTTTTTTATTGTCAATAGCCTAACAGAAGGTTTAATTAAATGACTGAGGTATGCATATCCCACGAATGTTTTTGGTAAATTATTAAAATAACCCGAAAGGGGTTCTTAATTTTATGCGAGTCGCAACCTTCAGTTAAGATACACAATTTTGTTATTACATTATTTACATTTTAATTATGCTGATCATTGATTATTGACATTTCAAAACTTTTATTAATGATTAATTAAATGCTAGTCACTTGCAATTTATTTTTCTTCTTATTATTTGAAATCTTTTGATTTCTGGCGCCCATTTCCATTTCCTTTTCCTTTTTTTGAAGACATTCCAGGGTGCATAGCTGATGATTTTAACCTACGATCTAAGGCAGCCGATATTTGAGCTAGTTCGGCCATCGCGGTGAGTAAAGAAAGAGTTTTTCAGAGCTGCCGTAGTGTATAAATGGTAGGGGGGTTGATCTGCGATTTTTACTCCCATTGCTTATTTTATTAATTAATCGCAGGTCGGCTTCCTTATTGTTTCAACATTCTATAAACATCAAAGTACTAAATTAAGATTTGGAATATTTCCAAAAAGTTTACCGAAATAGAAATAAGCAACCTACTCCACACACACGTGCTTAAGGTTACCTAGTTCGAAGAAACAGCTATATCTGAAAGAAAATTCGCTAAAAAGGCGATTTTAGGAAACTGCTAAATGAGCTACAACGTAACGTCAAAAAAGGAACGAATTGAGCTTCTACACTTCATCAGTGGCAACATGCAATGAAGTAACTTTTTTCATTAGTGAAGAAAGAGGTAGTTTTCAGAACTATTTTCTTATATATTAACATTCTATAAGGTAATATGATAACATAAAACCTTAATACTAGGAATCCTTGTGGCTGGATGAGAAGTCTTCCAATAACAGCCTAGGTATTTCTCATTGGATGTTAATTGGCCAACACTTTTTTAGTCTTCTGTTGCCTTATTGTTGTATGAATGGTTGCATGAGAGGGTTACTATCTGATTTTAGTCTGGCATGGTATTTATTACTACTTTCTTGAATGACATCTTTGAGGAATGGGGTGCTAAGGTCATAATGAATCATTTGGTTGCATATATATCATGGTGCATTGGTCACTACTCAAAGAATTTTAGACTAAGCTCTTTAAAGAATTACAGTATTAGACTTACTGGTACAATCCCATAGTTTGATACCATAAGTCCATATAGGTTTGATTACTGTCTCGTGAATGAGGATTTTGTTTTCGAGGAGTATTCGAGACCTTCTTTCAAGCAGTTAATGTAATTTGTTGAATTGTAAGGCCATTTGTTTTCTTTTATGGAATATGTGTTTCTTGTAGATGAATTTTTCATCAAGGTGTAGGCTTAGATATAGCACTCATGATGTAACAAGGATGATTGTATTATTGACAGAACCTGGTGGATATAGACTCTTCCTTAGTGCAAAGGTTACCTGTGTCGACTTGGTTTCGTTAATTTTAATTTTTCATTTATTGATTCATGCTTGTAATAGGTTAAGATAGTTTTGTAAGTACATATGAAGATGCAGTTATTGGGTTTGCGTGGCTTTTGGATTCTGGATTAAAAATGGAGGGTGAGTTACCTCACATGCACTTAGGCCGCATTAAGTGGGCCCATTGTGCTACCTCCCAGCAGCTCTCCAAGTTGGGTATCACTCAAGCCATCCAATCCTTTGAATGTACTTAAGGACAACCGCAACTGGAGTGTTGCTAATTCTGACCATATCGGGCCAGAAGTCCCCCAACATGGATCCTCTGACTCTTGCGAGAGCTGGACAGTGGCACAGAACGTGTTCTGCTGTCTCGTCATCCTCGTTGCATCCGCGACAGTTTGGGCTGTCCACTAGTCCCATCCTGTGCATATGTTTGTTTAGAGTGCAGTGTCCAGATAGGATACCCACGACTAGTCGAAGGTTCCTTCGGGACAGTTGCAAGCAATATTTGGCTGTCTTTGGCGAGGGCGCTGTAATAGCAGCTCTTGCTTGCCGGCAGCTTTGCATGTTAACCCATCTTCGTATGAAGCTGTTTAAGGTTTCTTGATATAGCATAGAGCTTAAGATTGTCAGGGATATAGGGATTACGGGTTCTGGCCCCCAGAGAGGTTTCCCGGAAGCCAGTCTCGCAATCTCATCAGCCTCCTCATTGCCGTAGTTACCGTCATGTCCTTTCACCCATACAAGGGAAACGACATTATTTTTTGAGATATCCTCGAGAGCTTCACGGCACTGCAGTACCACACCTGAGGTAATTTTGCAACTGCCCAGGGCTAGTAAAGCGGCTCTACTGTCACTGAAGATACCAATACATTGATTCTCGATTTTCCTTTCAAGAACTGCTTTTGCACCATGCATTATTCCAATTACTTCCGCTTGGAAGACAGTGCCCATTTTGCCTAGTGGTATGCTTTGGCGGAGGTTCAGATCGCCAGAATGCCATGCATGCTTTTTCAGTTTTAACTTTTAAATGTTTCTCCCAATTCAGCTGTCTGTCAAAAATAACTCCCAAGTATTTGACATTGTCTGAAAATCTGAGAGAAACATTGAATAGCAGAGGTCTACGTAAAGGTCCTAGCTTTCTTTTTTTTGTGAAAAGTACCATTTCTGTCTTTGAAGGGTTGACAGAGAGGGCCTGTTCATTACACCATGTTTCCGTTATTCGAAGAGCTGTTTGCATCAAGTTACAGAGCGTGCTCTCGAACTTGTCAGTAATGAGGATGACGATGTCATCCGCATATCCAGTAGTATAGAATCCAGCATTATTGAGTGTGCTTAGAAGGCTGTCTACCACTGTATTCCACAGTAGTGGGGACAGAACCCCCCCTTGCGGACAGCCCTTCGTCACAACACCTCTAATGGAGTTGTCTCCTACATTAAATTGTACTGCTCTCATCGTAAGCATGTGTTTTATCCACTCACAGAGAGTGGGTGCCACACCATGCCTGCGTAAGGCAGAGTTAATGCTCTCAAAGGAAGCCTTGTCAAAGGCTCCTTCAATATCAATGAAAACTCCCAGAGTGGACATTTTATTGTCTAGCGATCTCTCAATACGGTTCACTACAGCATGTAGCGCCGATTCAGTAGATCTCCCTGAGATATAGGCGTGTTGGTTCGGGTGCAATGGGTGTAAAGCCAGCACCCTTTCCCGTATTTCTCTGTCACAAAGTCTCTCAAGCGTCTTTAGTAAGAAGGATGTAAGACTAATGGGACGATATGATTTGGCCTGGGTATAATCCGTACGCCCTGGTTTAGGTATAAAAACTACCTTCACTTCTCTCCAGCTCTCCGGTATATATCGAAAGGCGATACATGCCCGGTAGATGCGCACCAGGTGAACAAGCATCAGGTCCAGTCCCCATTGTAGCTGGAAAGATACCGTCCACTCCTGGCGACTTGAAGGGGAGAAAGGAGTTTATAGCCCATTTGCGTGGCTTGCAAGGATGACTGTGTTGTCGGAAAAAGTTCCAGTCAAGGTGTTGGTTGTGGTAGGTAGATGTAGATCTGATGTATACAGTAAATAAAACAATGGGCCCAGCCTAATACACTGAGGCAGTACGGCTTTAATTGGAAAGGTATTCGAGAATTCCCATGTACCAAACTAAAATAACAGTTCAGAAGTTGACGTTTTGTGGTTTTGTAATTATATTAAAAAACATAATTTCTAGTCTTCTCTAATGTTTAGATAGTTGTTTTTTTTTAAATAAAAAGTTAATATTTCATTATATGCGGGGTGTTAATTAAGTACGTAGACAAAATTTAAGGAGTGATTCCTTGATCAATTCTAAGATAAAAAGTTCATATAAACATACGACCTAAACGGCTTCGTTTTCAAGATACGGTGTTGAAGTTTAAACAAAAAATTACTTTTTTTCAAAAATCTAGAATACGCCTAGAGGTATTCTAATGAAACTTGGTGTGATAGTATTTCATAAAGTGGCATTGTGTGGTCAAAATCAATTTAATTTATTTCAAATAGTGGCCTGCATCGGGGCCACCCTAGTTACCTTATTTTAGAAAACTCTAGTACGCCTCTGTTTTTTAGTCAATACGACAAGTTTTTTAGCTTCATCCGTTGAAACTATACAAAAGATGTATCTTTTATTTTTTTGATAGAATAAACCTTTTTCGAGAAAAACGGAAAAATCTGTACCTAACAGCAATTTCATTCGTTGGACTTTAATGTGATCTAAACGGCTTCGTTTTCAAAATACAGCTTAAAGAAGTTTTAAAAAAATATTATTTAATAACAAACAATGTTACAATAGCTACAAAACTTTTGGCTAAAAAACAGTGGCGTAACAGATTTTTCTAAAATACGGTAAGTGAGGTCGCCCCGATGCACACCACTGGTGGAAATAAATTAAATTTATTTTAACTGAACACTGCCACTTTATGAAATACTAACCTACACCAAGTTTCATTGGAATACCTTCAGCCGTTTTCGAAATTTGTGAAAAAAATTTGTTTAAACTTCAACACCCTGTATTTTGAAAACGAAGTCGTTTAGGCCCCATGTTTGTATGAGCTTTTCATCTTAGAATTGATCGAGGAATCACCCCTTAAAGTTTGTCTACGTACTTAATTAACACACTCTATAGTTAATGTTTTCATATGATAGATATTAAAGGTATAGTAAAGTTTTATATACAATAATGTGGCAAAATTCATAACTTGTTTCTCAGATTTACAAACTATATTTAGTTAATCTATCGAAATATGAACCTGGGGGGAAAGTTTAGCATTTTTTATTAAATCTTTCTCTATACGTTATTCTTCTGTTGCACAATCAGGCGGTTACTGATTATTGTAATTGAGTAGGATGGCATACAATATTGACTTTATAAATAAATATATCAAAAATTTATAGTGCCAGATGTATTGAATGCATGTATTACTACTTTTCCATACCGTGGTTGTTTCCTTAAATATTGTAGAGGTCATTGGGAGAAGCCAAAATATTCATGATTCTTACAAAATTGTACAGCAATTTATGTAAATAAAGTCTAAATCCTCCATAATTCTATATAATACATACATAAAATACGTATAACACATTCAAACTAAATCTAGACCAATTGGTTGTAATGGCATGCACTTCTGTGCAAGAAACATGAAAATTTAAAATATTAAATCCTATAGAAGACAGGGAAAAATAGATTTTAAATTTATTATACAAGGTATTTCTAAAATGAGAGGAAATACTTTGCAGAAGTATTCTACGATCAAAAATAAATCAAAAAGTTTTTATAAACCTTGAATAAATCGGTGTCCGCAAAATTCATTCTTTCTGAGACATTAAATTTGAAAGTTATAATGTGGGCCACTTTTAAAGTAATATGAAACCTGGAAAATTATGCTTGACTTGTTTACGTTACTTGGAGACGTGGATAAAGTTATCAAAATTACTTAATGACGTAAATTGGCGAGCAGTGATTTTCAACAAACCTGGAACCTTCGAAGCTGATGAAGGGATTCTAAGCGGATCTCTGGCGGGTTGATTCAATTGCAGCACACAGACGTACGATTCTTTGACGATTCCAGCAGGGCAACAAAACCCACGCAGTAATCCTACCTTAGTGAACAAACTACCTGCTGCAAAATTGAAGTAGGTAGGTATATTTTTGCATGTTTAATTAGCATGCGAGTTGTTACAGTCAATTCGTAGGTCTTGTATTATCTGACATATTTTTGGCGAGGCCGCGTAAGTTTAGAAAACTATAAACCCTGAGATAGTTTGCATTGAATATGATGTATTTGATAGTGCAAAAGTAACCTTGTGCTATTGTTAGTGTGTTTGTCAAATTCATAATAGTCTTCGATAATCTAATACAGTAAAAACGAGTTCTTGTTTAAGAAATAGTTTAAATCAGAGTAATTTTAGCGCATAATTTTATGGTGCCCAACGTGGGGCTGTATTTTTGTAACCATTTCTTTGCAATATATAGCCACTAATGTTCGGTTAGTGCAGTCTTAGACGTCTTGACATAGTTCTTAGTTAAAGTTAAACATACGGTATCAGATATGTCTTCAAATATATTAAATTAAAGACACCTTTGAGTTTTCTTTCCTTACATCGTAGAATATGTACAAAATCACAATAAATTACTTTTATCAAACAAATCGAGATGCTAAATATTGTCTTCCTCCAACAAATAGTTTTTGAGATATAGCGTCGACGGACAGGCAGAATTGAAAAAGCACGTAAATATGTAAAGAACTCTCGGGAGGTAATTATACTAAATATTACAATACTTCTTCGCATTAGGCGAGAGAAGTTAACATACTTTAAGTTGTTTGAATACTATGTCGTTGTTTTGGGATACGATTGCGTATCAACCAGGCGGGGTCCGCTTAGCACCACTGGTACCCGCAAAACAGTTTGGAAACCCATGGTCTATATAGGCAATGCTCGAGTACCATCTCTGCAAAATTTGTACACAATTTGTTCACTGTATGTTTATCGTCTAATACTTTGAACAATTCGGGTGCCGTGGCTTTTTCTTCAATCTATTTTATTAACAATAAGTCTTAGGTTGGTAAGCCAATACACAACCAATATAAGCAATTAAATGACAACGCTGCTACTGGTATTTCTTTACCTAGTCAAGCTGAATTGGGAAAAAATGTTTTAAAGCACTGATAAATAAATAGCAGAAGCTCATACTTGCAAAATTCCCGAATAAAAGTAAAACTTTTAGTACGTATTGTACGTTATATGATATAAATTATCCAGCCAGAACCAAAGTCTATAGAAATTCTCAAACAAACATTTAAAGCAGCAAGTAAATAGTTGTGTAATTAGCAGTCATAACCTAGACGCTAGATAGGCATATTCTAAATACAAACGAGATGGGACCCTTACAAAATGTTTTAGCAGTGTTTTATCCTATGACTATAACGATAATTTCGATCTAGTTCCATTTTGAAGTGAATTAGCTAACTAGAATAGTCTTGAGAAAGATACAAAATTCCGAAACGTCGTGGAAAACAACACCAAAGCCAGTAGAAAAATCTGTTAAAATATCTGACAATTGTTTAATTCAGATAGTGTCCTTAGATTACTTGCAGGAAAAGCAATATAAGAGACAGAATAAGAAAAACACACGATGTTGTTAGGTGGTTAACCCAGTACCGACACCCTTTCGAGAAACGTAACCACTGGTGCCTTGTCTGTGAGACATTTATTGTTTTTTATACGTTTCACCTGCTATATTTACTTTTTGCAGATTTGTATAATTGTTTATCTTATTCCATATAATATACTACCAGTTGTAAAGATTTTATTACTCTATGGAAAACGTTTTACTGGAGGAAGGCACATCAATGTATCAATGTACAATTGGGACTCATCACTACATTTTTTTATTTTGAGACACAAGCACAAACATATAAGCTAGGTACGTGCCAAATAATTAATACAGTTTTTTTAGTTATATAGTTATATACAATTTTTTTAGTTTTAGCGGAAACGTTAATGTTTTTTGCTAACTTTTCAGAGATTGCATCGTTTCTAGTTTTAACACATTTTTGTTTTCTTTATCGTAATTACTTCTCTGAGTAATAATAGTGATATTGCTACTTTGTAAGATAATTTTATCTTCATCGGTGTTGTTATAGACTACTTACTAAATCAATTTAAGTATCGCTAAGAGCTTTATTACCGCACCCTTTTTTACAAAACAAAGAATACATTAAACGAGAATTTATTGATGAAGACAAAATATTGAATATACACGTTTGCTTATTAACCAAATTAATTTTAGTATCGTTAAAGGCTTCACTGATTACGGTAATAGATAGATATGGATATTACCTCACCATTTTTATATAAAGAAGTACATTGAACCAGCATTTATTGATGAAGGTAAAATATTGAATAATACCCGTTTGCTTACGGCACATAACGAAACTCGTTTGATTGCCGCAAAACTCGGCTCACCGCATCGTTTTGGCAATCAACTCGTATCGTTAAGATAGTCAAACTTGTATCGTTAATATCTAATATCGCATGTTATTTTTACAGTTTTTGTGAGGTTATATGCTACTGGAACTCAAAGCTTTTATGAAAATATACCCAGTATTCGACTTACCACAAAACTAATCAACTGCATAATACGTACCATTAAAAGTTTGATATCAATGACACGACAACTGGCAATAAAATTTACACAAACTCACAAATAGCTACGAAATTTTGAACAATGAAAGAAGATGTAAACATAGAAAGTTACCAAAGCGGTCAACCTCGAAGGGTGAGTCAAAAATAATAATTAAAAATTTATCAGAGGTGTCTGAGACAGACCGCCGTGGCGCCAGTGGTGGAAGGTTGAGCCAGGAAAAACGGAAATTGAATGAGCACATTAATAAAATGAAGAGAAGGATAACCAAGCGGAAGTCGGCCACCAGGAAGATCATGGGAACAGTGAGCAGATAGTTGGATCAAAATTTCAAGAACAGCAGAACTTAACATACAAATAAAAGAAAGAGTAAAAAAAAGGAAGAGCCCAGCATTGTAAAGTCTAAAATCTGCAAATTTCTCACATGTTCACTTCTTTTGAATGTGATGCTGCGGAAGAGTGGCAGTAATAAAAGTAAATCAATCATAAATATTCTGTCCGCAAAACAGTGATTGAAATTCAAGAAAAATATAAGCCATATTTATTTTCTTTAATTTTTCCGCTGTAGAATGGATTAAAGTATTTCTTCAGTTTAGTAAAATCAATTTTCATCGAAATGATTTGTATAATTTCTTTAATCGCTTTCTTAGATTTCTCATCGCTGAATTGTGGTGTGCCTATGTCTGTTCCTTGCTAGATAAATACGTGCTCTATGCAATCCACATATACTGTAATGCTTTTTAGTGTAAGGGTTTGATATCAGATTAGAAAAAAGTTAAAATAATACAGTATTAAATTGCAAAGATTAATTTAATTATTAGAAGGATACCAAAATTATTAATATGTACGTGTATTTGGTAAAGAAATTAAATAGTAAAATTCGACTGACTGATTCTATACCGGGTGGTTGGTCATACCTCTGAACATAGGCAATTTACATGGCTTATCAAGGTTATGCATATTCCTGCTCTCCATTTTTATGGAAAAAATGGTAGTGGTACTAAAAACCGCAAAAACTTTCCAGCCAAACACGACAACGCACCTACTACTTTTCTCCAACAGAACTGCCAAAAACTAATCAGCAGCAAACGCCTTACACGTCTTTCTTCCAAAATTTCCAAGTCACCGACAACCTAGTATCACGAGCTCGACTAAATGCAAGTTAAAAGATGTCACTTCAATAACAATTACGGGGAGAGTGCCATATGTAATACAGTTATAACCTACAAAAGCAATTTCTAGAATTGGATGCAGAACTAGGTTTATTGTCAAATTACATTACATCATATGAATTGGATAACAGGGTCAGAGAATGCTTTTACTGGAAGTGGTATACATCTAGTTTGTTAGCAGAGTGAGAGTCTTGTGCTGTGGGATAGAAGGTTTTTCATCTGCTGGAGTTGTAAATCGCCGTAATTGTTATTGAAGTGACATTTTGTAACTTGCATTTAGTCGAGTGCGTGATACTAGGTTGTCAGTGGCTTGGAAATTTTGGAAGGAAGACGTGGAAGGCGTTTGCTGCTGATTAGTTTTTGGGCAGTTCTGTTGGAGAAAAGTGGTAGGTGCGTTGTCGTGTGTGGCTGGAAAGTTTTTGCGGTTTCTGGTGTTTGGTTTGAGTTCGTACTGGGAATTTGTCTGGACCTTGGAAGGTGACAGGTGACAGGTTACAGGGTATTTATGTAAAAACTGAAAGAAAATGATAAAGAGTAAAGTGAGGGTAATTTTAAAGAGGGGAGTACCTACTTACTATTTGATATTTGTTGAATAACAAGTAATGTTCGAAAAGGTATTTGTAATTGATTTTGCACTTGCATAATTTAAAATGACATTGACAGGACGTAGGTACAAGTTGTGACGGTATTCAAAAATGAATTTTCAGGAATAAAAGACGTCTTGATTATGAGCGAATCCGACTTGCGTTTTCAGTTAAGAGTAAATGTTTCTACCGGAGCTAAAGTTATTGAATAATATTAACAATTCATAATTTATAAAAGGAAATGAGTTACTTAAATTCATTTTCCAAGAGAATTGATTGAAAATAAACTAAAGTATAGTAAAAATCAGATGTAATAGCTAAAGAATAATAAATATTGTTATAACATAAAACCATTTACATACATAAAGACCATTATGACATAGTCAATTATAACAATACTTACCTTTTGTTGGTTAGTATGAAATAGATTTGATTCCTTCTAATAGTCCATGATCTGTGGAAATTGTCGTATATATAAAGCTACGTGGTAATTTAAACCATGTATTTGATATTGTTAGGCTTTCTTTGTGGCAAAATCTACTAACGCGTTCTTATTTGAACTCTTTCACAATATCGCCAACATATAGTTTTGCTAATTTTCGCGTTGAAGTCTCCCATAATTATTAAAGGCTTTATTCCGTTTTAAAATGTTTATCAACTTCTTCTTTTTTATCTTCCTCTCTAGCTATAAGACGATGTTCTGTTCAATTATATTAGGTGGCGATTCTGATAACGATCTCAAATTGCTGCTGATCACTTGTCAAAATTACTACCTCTCGTGATGCAGCGCCACCACACTAATTCAATTCCTTTTTACTGCTGACGATATTGAGCACAAGCTGTCAAACATAAAGCAAGGAGGTTATGGTTCAAAGTAACAAGGGAAAATTGACTCCCGTTTTAGCAACGCCAACTGGGTAGAAAGTTGCCGGAGCGGCGTCCCCGCGGATTCGCATTTCAGGGTACGTGCGACAGTATTGTATCAAAAGACTTCCTGTCGAAAATAAGTACAGTGCGGCGCACAATCAGGAAATAGTAATAAATCCGGCAGCTGGCCGTCATAACCGTCAGCCACGCGATCTCCCAGAGAGGTAATCGCCGGGCACGCGGTCACCCGGGCCCCCCCGCGGCGCCCTAAACGCTTCTTAAGACGAAGAATGGTCCGATAATTGCTGAGTATTAATTCAATTTACTCGCACTTCCGGTGGGCATAAAGGAACCCTTTCGCAACATCCGGGCGCGAATCCAGCAGCGTCTGAAATTACAAGTCTTCACCCTGCAATTTGCAACAAAGGTACTCGACGTATGTGACATGGGTGCGTCCCCCGTGCCGAGGCGAGCGATCGGGGGTGCGCGCGTGGGGTTAAGTCGTTGCGATTTTAATTTTAACTCGAACTGCCAACGTGGTTCAGGGGGCGGCGTCGCTTCAAGCTCGAGGAAATCTCCAGCCGCCCGCCTCTTCGCTATGCAGCAGAAAAGTGCGGACCACACAGACTGCCTCGGCCTCTAAGGTAACATGTGCTTCCCATAAAACTTACTGACGTAAGGTTATATTGCTACCATAAATTACTTATTGATATTCTTCCTTTTTGAACGAATGATAGCGACTGCGTTGCTGCCCCGCGCATATATATGTAATGGATAAAGCTCTAAACTTATTATTGCGGTCTTCTAAAAGCTTGTGGCATTTTGACAAGATAGGGTTAATTAAGGACTTCTAATATTTACCAACGGAAGAAGAATGACGGTTCAAGGCAGGCAGGCGCGTAGGAGCCGCGGGGGCCACGGGGGCCAATGGCCCCCTCAAATAATTTTCAGAGGGGCCTGGCCCCCTCAAAAAATATCTGTTTCTAGTTTCATCATAATTTATAATTTTACGTATTTCTTGCAACCACTAACATGGACATATATGAACTTGAATTGTAATTAAAACCCGCGTCTGTAAATCGCCTTATTTTTCATTGCCGCCGAGGTGAACGATATTAAATTTCACTATTCCAGAAAGTAATCGGTGTGGTCGGATATAATTGAAATGAGACTACTATAACAACACTTTTCCTATCGGGTATTTGCCGTGCACTGCAAGGTTGTTTGCAAAAGATGCCTATTATTAAGATTTTAACCGCCTTTTTGAACAACCGATTGGCGCGGGTTTGATAATAGTTATTTGCTATACAAGTGGGATAACAGCATCATTAATATACGTGTGTGTAAGTTACAAACGAGTGCGTAGCAGGAGTTAAGTAAGCACACAAGTATATTAATGATGCATTATCACATCACACATGTATTGTACAAAATTTTATCTACGACTGCCTAAAATTGAAAAAAGTGCATTAAGAGAAATGTCAGATGTCATTTTCAAAATATTTTAGTAGGCAAATGTCATTGTCATTCATTTGACACTATTTCAGTTACGTAAGGAAGTCATTACACAACTCAGTTGCGTAATGAAACCATTACATAACTGAGTGGTGTAATGAGATTCATTACCTAACTGAAATAGTGTCAAATGAGTGACGTAATGCGTAACTTATCCCGCTGGAGTAGATAAAATAGAGATATTGATTTATTATGTGGAACATTAGTAGGTGCTTTACCAACTAGAATTTCTGATTTTGGTACAGGTTTCTAAATGATAGTTTCTTAACTGAATTTATTTTTGTATTTGTGTTTTATTATTTTTAATCTTTATTTATACCATTTTTTATTTTCGGAAACTCGTTTCTATATTTATTTAAGTTTGCTTATACATGTGTATTCTTTGCTTATGTGAAAATATGATAATAAACATTGTTCATTGTTTAATTTTTTTTTATGGTACAGTGTTTTTTTTTTAAATAAAATAGCACTTATTAAGTAACCAGTGACTACAATATACTATTATAGTATAAAACTAAAAATTGATAATCAGGAAATCAGAAATATCATAGCTCGTATTAATGGATCAAGTTAGAAGTGTAAGTCTTATTGAAAATAGAATGGCCCCCCGCAGTCTAGAAAACGCTCCTACGCGCCTGAAGGCAGGACTGTAATCATAGTCGAGGACTTCAGTATAACTCAAGTATCACTGAGGAATTTCCAAACTCAAACGATATCTGCAATTGTTACTTCATGTCAGGAGCATCATTATGTAAATAAGAATAGAATACAATTGCCAGGTCCAGGATAAATTTAGTGTGATAAAATTCTATTCTAATGATCATGGAATTTGGTTAATAGAATAAGTATGCAGGTGTGTTAAAGAGAATGGGACACCCGCTCATACCTACATTTTTATGCTATAATAAACCGATTAGACGTAGTATACCTTTGTAGAAAGTCTTTCGAGTAAGAAGTTATAGAACCTTGAAGTTAAATTTTTTATTTTTTATTCCTTTGTTAATTTTCACAAATGTAAAAATACAAAATTCAACCTTGCTACACGAACTGACTATTATGTACTGCGCTGATGGAAAAGGTTCCATAAACTAGACTTGACTGTAACAATCACTTTACCTATCTCTAATTTTTTTTAGCTGTAGCTTTGCTATCTGTAGAATTTTTTTAAAGTTTAGGATACTATCTGAAAGGATATAAAAAAGTGTAAAAATAAGGCAGGTACTCTTAGTTCATAAGCGTAAAAGCAGCCGTTTTCTTTAAAATCAAGTTTTGGATTCATTAAGGTGTGCAATTATCAATGCCGCGACATATCAGCATTGGAGAATTCGTTTGTAAACGTAAAAAACTCTGTTTGTGTCACTAACGTCATTAATTGCATTGTTGTTTACTAGCTCACGATCATTACACATTGTTTTTGTGATCGTGGATACTTGATAATTGCTCCTTTTAATGGTAATCCCCCCAAACGTTGATAGGAATTTTAAGATAAACGGTTGCTTTTAGGCTTATGAACTAAGAGTACCTTATTTTTACGCGTTTTCATTCCGTTTCATATAACCTAAAATTAAAAAGAAAATAGCAAAACTAGAGCTAAAAAGTAAAGATAGGTAGAGTACATTTTCTACTCAAGTCTAGTTTTTCTTTAATGCAGTACTTAATAGTAAGTTCGTTTATCAAATTTGAAATCAATAGGTATCTTTACATTTGTGGAAATTAAATAATAAGGAAAATTTAAAAAAAATAAGCCTCCAGGCCCTATAACTTCTTACTGGAGGGGCTTTGTACTAAGGTATATCAGGTTTAATCGGTTTCTTATAGCCTAAGCAATATATGAGATCATCTGGGTGGTTAAGTAAGTTAGCAGTCTGCTTAGCAACCAGGTGGACATGGGTTCAAATCTGGCCGTAGCCGAGAATTGTCTCGGAGCGAAAATTTGAACTCATAAGTTAAGTTAACCTGCCTTACAAAGTTTAGCAGCCTATTTTAGAAATCATAGCGATGTCGGTAAACACCATTTACAAATCGATAATAATTTTTCCATAAAACCAATTTCGTAATTTTTTATAATCGTTATTAAACGATTAAACCGTTATTGTATAATCGTTAAAGAACGACAGCTCTGGTTGTAGCGGTTAAGGATAGGTAGAAGTCTATTTTGAACAATAACTATTTTTTTTTCTATAGCACACGTTAAAGTGTGCTTTTATCAACTCAAAGCAAAAGGTCAAGTTTTACTTTAACAGCAAGGGTAGATAAAGTAGCACTTTAACATCAAGGATAGATAAAGTAATTTAATTTTCTAACTTTTGTTTAAATTAAATATGACAGCTTCCTATTATCGTAGCAACCCAATTTAGCTACTGACATTTGAAATGTGATTGACTGTCACTATTTTCTTTTGAAATTGTTAAAGTTCTTGCTATAGAAAAAAATATTGTATTATACACGACGATAAAGTTATTTCTATCCACTCTTGAATCATTAACGTCTCGACTTCGTCTCGACGTTAAACGATTCACTCGTGGATAAAATTTAACTTTATCGTCTTGTATAATAAATTACTATTATTCCTTTCATGATTGTTATTGTATACAGATTGCGGCAGGTCACTAGGACCATATCAAAAGCAAGGGGACTTGACATGTGGCCGTAATTGTATTTAAAAAATGGAAAAATGGACTATATACCTTGCATTTATAATGATCCTAAAGATCTACCGCTATCGTACATTGATTGTTCGTTTGTTAAAAAACCACGAAGGCCACATGCATATTCCACTTGCTTTTGCAATGGTCCTAGTAGCCTGCCGCATTCTGTATGTACATTTGCGATGGATAGTCATAATAACTCTTTAGAAGCTTTAGAGGAGATAGAACGAATGTAGGTGGATTTTTACTTCCATCGTCTAAAAAACGAATAAAGTATTGTATTCGTGAAAAAAACACCTTCAGAGATTTCTTCAGATTTTCACGTTTCAGTGTCCCTAGCTGACGCAAAATAGGTTTTCTCAATTTCGTCTGTTTGTCTGTCCGTCTGTTTATCTATTAGCTGCTGCCGTTCGCATTCCACTGCCGGTAATGTCTTTTAAATTTGAAAATTGATGTAATTTGCATTACCAAGTGTTTCCTCTTATTGTTTTAGTATTATTAGAAACGTACGGATACTTCCAGCTTTCCTTGATTTATAAAATAATTTTGTGTCATAATGTTCACCTACGAGGGAAGTTCTGAGTTAAGCACTTTATACATTTTTTCTTTCATATTTTCAGAATGTTTTGTTTTAAAACCGCAACTTGCGAAGAAAGTCTCTGAGTCAAGGCCCTTTATAGATTTTTCATTTAAATAGTGCCTATAGTGTCCTAGAAGGAAGTCGAACAGGTTTTTTATTCTAAAAGAAAACTTTATAAACATGTTGTAAAGGTTAAGTAGAGAAACCATAAAGAATCTTCATTTGCAATTATCAACGTATATAGACCTAAAAGTTATATAAGATTTCCTAAAAATGTAGCAGTAGGTAACCTTTGTGGCGCGTTTCCTTTCCAGCACTCTTATTTTCATCTTTAGCCATTAGGTACTTCAAGAAAATTTTACCACCTCACTGTTGTTGATTATTGAAAATTTCCCCTGTAGATAAAATACATTTTAATGAAATTTGAAATACACAATCACATTTAAAACGTCAACTGTCTAACCGTGGTCAAAAACAGCAAATTTCTCAACAATGAAGTAAGCTGCAGATATACTTGTAATGATATGAATATATGGTTATAAAAAATCAATTTTAAAATTTAATTGAAGGGATTACAACAGTTGAATATTATAGGGATCAATTTGAATATAAATAACGGGTATGTAATTAGAGGTTTACAGACATTTCGCCCCCGCCGTTTCGCCCCCAGCCGTTTCGCCCCCCTAAACCGTTTCGCCCCCGAACCGTTTCGCCCCCGAAGTTTTACCTCTAGCTTCAGCTGTTTCCAATTGCACCACGAGGAGGTAGCTAGTAGGATTTCTGCAACCATTTTTAATTTTTGATCTAAGAAATAAGAAGTATGTCGCAATATCAGCTAGTGTGAAAAGAATCGTTGAAGATTTTGAAAATCGCCAAGATATTGATTACTTGCGTGGGATTGCGTACAACTTTGAATTTGAATTTATTCCGGTTACACGTCGGAATATAGATGTTAAAAGATTTATCTTTCTTTATATGTATCTACTAAAAAACTATAAAATTAAAACACAAACAAAAACCAATAAAAATAAAAAAAATTAAAACACAAACACAAAAAAAATTAAAAATATAATAATAAAAAACGGTTGCAGAAAATCTACTAGCTACCTCCTCGTAATGCAACTGGGAACAGCTGAAGCTGGCTAAAGCTAGAGGTAAAACTTCGGGGGCGAAACGGTTAGGGGGCGAAACGGCTGGGGGCGAAACGGCGGGGGCGAAACGGTCGGGGGCGAAGCGACCGTACCCCGTAATTAGAAAAGAAAATAGAATGTATAATTGAATAAAGTATGGCTAATTGAGAAACAGATGAATTCGAATATAATGTAATATCTAAATATGAAATTTGAAGGCAGTGACAAATACTTTATCGAATAGATTATTGCACATAGTAGGTATAAATAAAAAAATAAAGATATAGTGTGTTGGAGGGAGAAAATATGATATCGTTAAGGACTTTATTTTTCATTATTAAGGTAACAAATTTTGAAAAATGTAAAGCTGTAGTTAATTTGGTGTAATTTAAAAGTATGAAATAAACCGCATTTTAAAAGAAAAATGTTTGGAAATTAAGAAGGGTTGATATTAAGACTAACTTTGCGTGGTGAAATAGAAATGGAATTTAATTTAAGAAGATGAGATATAAAGTGGAGAAAGATTGCAAGTATATGGTGAAAAACTAAACTAAAAGCAGAATTAATCTACAAAGGAGAATAATTGAAAAAAATAAGAAGTTAAGTTTATTGAAGAATTACATTTGACATTGTATATCAATTGATTTGGATTGCATCCAGCTGTTAGTACGAAAGAAGAGTTTTGCGGGAGAGACCATTGGTTCTTGGTGCTGGTCAGTGGAGTAATTTGGAGGAGTGTTTTTGGATGCGGTGTTGGAATTGAGTGATTACAACTGGGGTCTGTTTTGGGTCCATGCTGTGAGGGAACTTCTGTTCCTGATTTTAGGCAGTTTTGACATATTGGGTGTCATTGGAGGCTTTCGCTGTGTTTGTTGACTGGATCAGTTGTGGTTGTTGGCGAAGTAGAGCAAGTTGGTTAACAAGGACCTTGCTATGTTCGAGTGAAAGATGGGTGATTTTAGGTATTAGGTAAGTACTGAAAGAAAATACAAACTAAAAAGATGAATTCATTATTAAGGAATTACTTACTGTTTGATATTGTTATGTGGCGAATG